>CAICTM010001588.1:0-26351 GCA_903772945.1 Seminavis robusta
CCCAATCACTTTTTCAAAAAATAGTTCAATGCCAACGAGATTGCTTGTAATTTACTGCCAACGAACCCAAACCTTCAGTTATATAAAACAGAATGACCCCCAACCAGCCCCCAGCCCCAGTACTGCAACGACTATATTGATTATACCAGCAGGAAGTATGTACTAGAGAGCAAAGACGGCCATCCTACTATGCATGCAGTTTAACGCAGCGACCATCCACAGTCCAAAATAATGAGACATAAAATAGATTTCCTCCATTATGGTAGGACTAAACCAACTGAAGCAAAGTAGTCGACGGACAACATCCCAGATTCCGGAAAGCGCTAGCAAAGCGGGCCGCCAGGAAGGTCCTCCTCCATTGAAGGTGTGTCAAAAAGCGACAGCGCATCGCCCAGGAACTGTGGCTCTACGAGAAATTCGAAGGTATCCAGAAGTCAACCGATCTCCTAATCAGAGACTGCCCTTTCAGCGTCTTGTCGAGACATAGCTTCTGATATTAGAAAAGACATCAGGTTCCAAGGGTCGCAATGGAAGCTCTCCAGCAAGCATCAGAAGCCCATCTTTTGGACATGTTCCAATGTTCCAACCTTTGTGTTATCCATGCCAAGAGAATACCATCATGCAAAGATATCCGGCTAGCCAGGAGGTTCGAGGTGTAAGGTTTTAGGTACTATTCTAGACCTGAAAATTAACGTATAAGATTACATGTGTTCTTCTTTGTTGCCTTCTTTCGTGCATACCATATGTCTTTTGTCAGAGCAGCCTTGACTGTTTTTTGGTTTGCATGAGGGCGTAATTGTTTCTTTTCGTGTACTTTGTGAATGTGACAACTCCTCTTCTAGGACGTTAACCTGTGGTTATAAAATATATAGGTATACATATATAGATAGTAGTATACCTGGTCTGTGCAAGGATCGAATCATGCGCCTGCCATCCCTGTCATGCCAACTCGGGTCACATACATTCTGCGGCCTGTTCGAACTCATTACTTAGCCAAAACTCTGGGAGTTCACTCTGCCCCTTCTGTAGAGTGAAACTACAGAGCAAATTCATTGTTTGGCAGAGTTTTTCGTTTCCAGTGTTCCCAGGACTTTGCGAGTTTCGAGCGACTTGCGATCTTTTGCTTGGATTGACTTGGTCAGTCTTCTTGTGTTCCTTTGGTCGTTCAGTGGTCTGTGTTCAGTGAAGCTTCGTTCATACCAGTGTCGATGTTCCAGTGAGCGAGCAGGTCGTTCGCATGTTCCAGTGAGTGGAGAAAGGCAAAAACACCGCAAACATAAGGAAAGACGGGGTAACACGTAGAGCCTGGTACTCCATGTACACGGTTGTATTCCTGGTTTGTTAGAGGGGTTATACCTTTACTGTACGGTTGGTACCGGTTCTGTACGGTGGGTATACCAGGCGGGAGTCAAACGAGAAGGCTTGCTTGCCGGAGATCGATAATGCGAAGCACTCAAAGCTTCGCAGCAACCTTGTTGTAGCTCATCAGAGAGGATGGGGACGTCGAATTCGAACTTGTCATCCAAGCTGATGATTGCTTCATAAAATCCAGAGCAATCGAGCAACAGCGATCCACATCAAAACCCCACAGCATGTCCTCACCGAAATCGGACAAGAGAGACAAGGCTGCTTTGGAAGCACTTGCCAATGTGGCACCAACCCCTGCTCCCGCGGTGAAGAAAATCACTGAACGCGGCAGCGAAGACGATTGGGAAAAATATGACATCCCTACCAGTACTACCGTGGACCCCACAGCGACGTCTGAGACCACTGAAGGCACTACGAAGCAGAAAAAGACAGCAGCAAGGAAGGGGAAAAAGGCAAAAGGAAAAGACAAACGAGGATGTTGTCGCAAATTGGAAGAGGATGAAAATCTTTTTTCTCTGTGCATTGGAGCACTCTTTTGTGGATACTGTTGGGCCACTGCTGCCCAAGCCTCGTCCAAGGGGGGAGATGAGTGCTGTGATTGTTGTGACTTTTTCTAGAGCTAGCAAAAGTAGGAAGTAGTAGGAACGAAACCTCGGCAGTCTTGCTGCCAGAGCCCTCAACCCCTTTAATTGTTTTTCCTGCTACGGTGGTCCCTGCAGATATAAGGGTAGGGTTAGAACACAAATATGTCAGCAAAAACTAAATAAGTTCCTAGGATGGTGCTTTTAAACCAGCTAAAGCTATTTACATGCATCTTAGTAGGGGGATCTGCTTCTACCAGGAAAAACTCTAAAGCCAGTGAAAGCTATATAACTAGTATTCTAGCTAGCTAGGGTATCTGCTTCTAGCTTGCTATGGGAATTTGCTTCTAGCTAGGGGGAATCTGCTTCTAGCTAGCTAAGCACAAGTTAAGCACTAGCTAAGCACTAGAGGTATCTGCTTCTAGCTAGCAAGCTAATAGGGGTATCTGCTTGTACACTGAAACCTTTCTGCCGAGGTTACACAGCTCCGCTGGCTTAATTCAAGTATTCAAGTCATGGCAGCAGATGATGAAATCGCGTGCTTCTCCAAAAAGCCTACTGTGTACTTGCAGCTTGCAATGGCACAGCCGTATTGAAGGCATCTGAAAAGGCTCTGACAACCAACAAGCACCAATCTAGTCTACTCCCTACTCCAGCATTCCTCAATCCATAACTGCGCAGCTGTTTTCAATAAATCTTGTTTTAGCTCGGGATGGTTTGGCGTGTGCCAGTACGTACCGGTACATGTACCCACAACATGGTTTGGAGACAGGATGTTCGTTGCCTAGCTAGTCTAGTAGTCCTCCACACAACAGTGGAAAGTGGATCCAGCCGAGGCGTGCATCCCACGCAAATCCTTGCTCAAAGTCGTACGGTACGGTACATGGATCTCCAGGATCCAATGACAAGCGTTGACCAACACTCACACTCTCCTTGATGATCCACTAATAATCGTTGGCTCCAGAATCGGCTGAGCATTCGATTGCATTGCTTGGATTGTCGATAGGCATCATCATTGACAATGTATACATACTGTATGAGCAGAAAATTAAAAATAGTCGCATTCCTCCCTTCTTGGGTCTTGAAAGGCGCGAATCAATCATGATGTGGCTGGTATCCCAATACATTGGAAGCGAATCGAATCATTTGTCTAGTTTTTCCATGGCAAATACATGTTGGTGTCGTCTTCGTCGTCACATCCGGTCCACGAATTGTGGCAGGCACTTGTCCCGCGGCCTTCTTCATTCATTCATTCATTCATTCATTCATTCATTCATTCATTCATTCATTCATTCATTCATTCATTCATTCATTCATTCATTCATTCATTCATTCATTCATTCATTCATTCATTCATTCATTCATTCATTCATTCATTCATTCATTCATTCATTCATTCATTCATTCATTCATTCATTCATTCATTATTAATGAATGAATGAATGAATGAAGAAATGAATGAATGAATGAATGAATGAATGAATGAATGAATGAATGAATGAATGAATGAATGAAATGAATGAATGATGAATGAATGAATGAATGAATGAATGAATGAATGAATGAATGAATGAATGAATGAATGAATGAATGAATGAATGAATGAATGAATGAATGAATGAATGAATGAATGAATGAATGAATGAATGAATGAATGAATGAATGAATGAATGAATGAATGAATGAATGAATGAATGAATGAATGAATGAATGAATGAATGAATGAATGAATGAATGAATTCATTCGCCAAGATACTGTATTCTACACACAGCACTTGAAACTCATCGCCAAGAAACGATGCGACCGTACCAAACGCGGGTAGACGACTCTTGCACCTGCCTCCAATGAACTTGGAGCTGGTTGGTGGGACGCAATATTGCTGCAGAAAATCCCTGACTGGAGTTCCTCGATCCTCCCTCCAACACACCCACCAGGACCACTGCATGGTTGCTTCGGTAGATTCGATCAACGCTATTCTGATCAACGCTTATTAGTAGACCGTCGCTTCTCTGCATGGCAACGTAGTTGGCCACAGCATGGCTTACCTAGCATGTTACCGATGCCCTGTCATTCAATGCTACCGTACCAGAGTGACAGGGGGTAGAGAGCACTACATACAGTCTGTGCATATGAACAGGGAGGATGCCCGCAGATTGAGAGCAAGGCTAGCCATTTTTTTGGCCTGAATTCAAAAACGTCCAATTTCCTGTGCAATCGAACAGGATAGCGACGCCTGTTCAATTGCACAGGAAATGGACGGCCTGCCTGTTCATATGTACAGGAGGCTGTGCATATGTACAGGAGCTCGACGTCCTGTTCAAATGCACAGGAATTGTAACGTTTTTTTTATCTGGGTAGGCTTTCTCATTACTCAACAGTATAGATCTGCCATTACGTTCAGCATTACAGTCAAGCATGTCCTCTGTGTTCAGTCAAGCTGATGATCAACTCTCCTCTGGAGCGTTCCTCAATCATGCATGACTTTAAATCTGACCCTAATTTAGGGTCGGTTTGGGGGAATCCGTCCCTAAATATAGGGACATTTTTCAAACCCGACCTTAAATGGAAACCCGACCCTAAATTAGGGACGGTGTTTCAGAAACCGTCCCTATTTTTAGGGTCGGTTTCAAAACCCGACCCTAAAGGGAATCCAACCCTAAATCCAACCCTATTTTAGGGTCGGTTTCATGCACGATTGAGGAACGCTCCTGCTATCTCGCAGGCTGAGGTATGGACGTCTCCACCCGTAATCATTCAAGTAGCTAGCTCTCTCAAAGATGATGGAGACAGAAAGGAAATCAATCTTCGGTCACAATACTCGCAACCGATCGGAGCCCAACACTGCTATTGTGCACTGGCTCCCAAAGGAATTCTCTACCAATACTGCTGAGTTTCGCACTAAAACGCTTGCACTAAAACGCTTGCACCATATTTTGTCAACGCTTGTCGTGCTTCTGGCTTTGTTGTACGACTCAAGGGTTTCGGGAAATCAAAAGATATTGCTGCCTTCAACCAGCATGCAGAAGCACGTCAGATTTCCTGTGCAATTGAACAGGAGGTCGGATCCTGTACAATTGCACAGGAATCACGTCGATCCTGTACAATTGCACAGGAATCACGTCTCCTGTACAATTGCACAGGAATCGCGTCGCCTGCCAGGCCAAAATTTGACTGCAGGCTGGCTCTCTAAAAATCCTGTTCATATGCACAGGCTGTATGTAGTGCTCTCTACCCCCTGTCCTTACAGTACAAACAAAATCACCAAATCACATGCATGTATTGGAGAATTATAGAATTATCATCACAGCTCTACGATATCAGAACCAAGACTTTGGAGCACAGACGTCTGATAAGCCTTCATTCTAAATAAATGTAGAGTGAAAATGTCTAAAGCTACAGAGATTCAGTAGGTTATTCCACTATGCGCAGCTAGGGTGCCCTACTAGTCAGTGTCTCAGTGAAAGAACACGTACTTTTACTGACTGATTTCGGAAATCTTGAGGGGCTCTATTTTTTTAATACAATACTGGAGTACGAGTACTAAAATAGCTAGGAGTATGTACCGTACCGGTACATAAGCTCTAACCACTCCGTACAGACGTACAGACCTACTCCAGACTTCGTAATCCGTGATACTGTACCTGGTAGCGCTTTTTAGTTTGGATAGCTGTTTGGATCTTGGGCAGTACAGTACTACCGTACTACTAACTAGTAGTAATATTAGTTCTCGAACACTATAATACTTACTGTACAGTGCCCAAGGGCTGTTCGTTATATCTCAGAAACCTTCACCTTCACCTCGACACAGATTTTAACTCCTCACAAATGACTTAGAGGATGATTTCGTCAGAAATTAAATGTCAAAGTCCTCTGAAAAAGACAAAATAATAACTTCGAGTCTTTTCTCAGGTTCCAAAGCGTCAAAAGTTGCTGGAAGAGTTTTCATCCCCAAGATCGTCGAGTCCTCGAAGCTCTAGGAGCGACATGGACAGCTCACGGACTTCTAAAAACAGAAGAGTCATCGAAAAAATGGCCACTGGCCAGCTGACCAGTGAAGTCGACGAGCGACAGGGTCACAACATATGATTGTCAGCAGACTTCGATCGTGCAAAATATTATAGAGGACATATGTACGGTAAATTTGTGTTTTAAAAATGTGAAATTAAAATTGGTTTCACGTTTTTACTTGTTGAACTTCGTTCCTTTAGAATGTCTTCTCAGAACACTAGACTCGCCACCTTGAAACTATCACTGTTGTTTCACAAAAATGGGAAATATGAAGTGTTTCTTACAGAAAGCCAGACTGTTTGAGGACATTTTTGGCTGCAAACTGCAAATGACTGAGGTTTGGGTGGTACCGTACACTAGAGTGTACCGCAACTACTTTTACGGTACTAGTTTTCCTGGCACCAAACACCAAACCAAACCACGATCGCCTCTGCATTTGTGCTCTAAATCCTCATTTACTCGAAAACTGATCCATGCAGAAATAAATGGAAGGAAGAACTCTAAGTGTCTCTGTTCGTGACAGAAAAAGAAGAAAAGAGAGTAGAAGAAGAGAGCTTTTTCATCCTTGCCAACAATTTCCGACTATGCAGACTGCTGTCTAACTGCATGGCAAGGAGTGCAGTATCGGATATCGGTCCCAGGTCAAGGAAATCAAAACAAGCTTGGCTTAAATTGTCCCAGTCAAAACCCAGCTAGACCAACAACGGTCACAAACACAGCATTCCAAGCACGCTGAAGCAAACTAACGTACTATCAGAGCATTATCTATCTAGCTGCTAGCTCCTCGACAGTAAAGCAGAACCTGTGGCCTTTCCTCCCCATTCTATCAATCATCTACAAAGTATCTAGTAGCCATGCCAGCCAGCGACAACAGCAAGAAAGGCCCGACCTATTTGGCCAACCATGTGAATGGCAACTCCCCTTCTACCGAACTTCCTGGTCAATCGGAGCCCTCCGTTGGAGTGTCTGCTGTTCCATTCGGGAACGACGACTACCACGGCATTGACAAGTGGTTCGAGAAGGACAAGGAAGAGGAAGCCGAGGAAATCGATCTGGAGGAAGACGAGCTCAATGCATGCGATAATAACAGTTTCAACTTGGAATGCGAAGATGATTCCAGCCTCAGCACCAATGCTGGAAGAGAAGAAGCTGTTCGTCAAGGCTTGTATGGTTTGATTGAGGAAAAAATCCAAAATGGAATATTCCAATACATCTTGGCTACGCTTGCTGCTGTCTGGAAGTTCATTATGAAGAAGTGCAGGGGTGGCACAGATGAGGATGATGCGGCTGGTCTTGCCATGGACGCAGTGAATGATATTAACCCAACCAACTTGAATAACGCAGGCTCGACTCATTTCGGTCAAGGTGGAGCCGGTGGTGGAGGAGGAACCGGGGGCGCTGGTGGCGGAGCCAGCAGTGCTGGCGTGTCGAGTGCCAGTGCTGGAGGTGCCTCTGGTGCTGGAGCAGCCCAGGCTACAGCTTTGGTTGGGCAAATGGCTACACAGGCAGCTGTCAGTGCCGCTGGAGCATCTACTGCTGCAGCTTCAACCGCAGGTAAGGTTCAGTCCCAGTGCCCTGCAATCCTCTGTGGCAAATCAATGAGGGGTTTATTGGGTCGGAAATTGTCTTTGTTTTCCGCTTCTTGATTGTTGCCTTGCCACTTTGGTACTTATCTTACACAGCTCCATGACACAACTATTGTTCTTCTTCTTCCACAACAGCTGCTGCCAGCGCCAGCATTGCAACCACTATTGCGAGTGCTGTAGCATCTGCTAGTGTGGCATCTCAAGTTGGGGTGACTGTTGGTGTTGCCGCTGTAACAGCAGCAGCAGTAAGTACTGGTGTGGGTATCACTCCGACAGGCAACACCACTGCCACTGTCGTGAAAGTAGATGCATTCGTGCCCCCAACCTGTTCACTGACTGCGGAACTCAAGCAAGGTATTGTGGAATTGAAGATTCAAGGCATGCCAGAGGATGCCCTGCCAGAGCATACGGACAGCCTAGAAGGGTAAGCCGTATTGTCATGAATTGTTGAGTGCACCACTGGCTGCCAGCCCTTCTAGTGATGCTCACAAATGATCATTTTCTCCTCCTCGGCAGAATCTTTCGTGATCTCTACAACAATATTACCGGCATGTGCTTGGATCCATTTTCACGGGTATTGCACAGTGCCGAACTCCTAGGTTGGAGTACCAAAGATGCTGTGGTTTTTCTGGATGTCATTGCCCCGACATCGTCAAATGGGACCTCAGCCAACGATACAGCCACCAATCAGCGGACTCAAGTCATTGTGCCTGTCACCACAACGTCTTGGATGGCCACTGTTGCATGCGACGGCTGTCCAGATTATGAGCCACTCTTCCAGCTTCCAGACAATGACGAGACAAGCCTAGGTGGCACCAATGGGACAAACAACAGTGCAACTTTGGAACAAGCCAATGGTACTACTCCCACAGCAAATAATGGCAGCAGCATTGTTCCCAGCTTGTCTAGGCGTAGCCTGCAGCTGAAAACCAACATCGACTCGTCCCAGTTCTTTCCATTGTTTGCTGCCTCATTTGGTTACAATGTTGAGCCAGTGTTGTTTGAGGCAGATTCAACAGATGGACCAGAGCAGGCAGCAAGGAGAGGAACGATGCAGGTCGTCTTTGCCACTACAAAGGTCGCTTCGCCAGGAGGGGGTGTGGGAGATCAGCAAAATGCAGTTGTTCTCTCCATTGGTCAAGATGTGATCCAGCCTTATGTTGAGACAGTGGAAGAGAACAAAGGGACTATTATGACTCCATTCATATCTGAGGAGTTGTCATCGCTCTCACAGTGTGTCTCTGCGGATGAGGATCCAGAACTTCCCACGGACAATGATGAGTTGTGCAAGCAGCTACAACAGCTTCTTGCTGCTGAGGACAACGGAGATGGAGCAGCCATTGACCCTGATGTCTTGGTGGCATGTCTGCAGACCCCAACAGTCCCAGCCTGTCAAGAAATATTGGCCACTGCCATTGACTCAGTTAGCAGCAATGAACCACCCTCTACTGAGAGTGTTGCTGCAGGTACTGAAGAAAATGGTAGTCACGGGGGTGGTAGTATTGAGCCACCCTCTACTGAGAGTGTTTCTGGCAACACAGAGGGTGGTGATTCATCCTTTGATATCGATTCTGGTACTGGACAGGAAGCAGACGAAGAGGATGTCACCGACGCCGCAGGCAGAGACGAAGACACATCTGGAAGCAGTCCCGTGGTCAACAGTGGTATTGGCAATGGTGGTGCAGGTAATGATGAAGACGGTAGTCAACTGGGTGGCAGTAATCAACCACCCTCCAGTGAAAGTGTTTTAGGCTACACAGAGGATGGTGATTCTTCCTTTGATACTGGTTCTGGAACCGGACAGGGAGTGGGTGGAGAGGATGTTACTGGTTCTGGAACCGGACAGGGAGTGGGTGGAGAGGATGTGACCGCAGGTAGAGACGAAGACACATCTGGAAGCAGTCCCATGGTCAATAATGATAACGTTGCTACAGGTACTGAAGAAGATGGTAGTCAAGTGGGTGGTAGTGACACCGGAAATGGAAATGGGGAGGAATCAGGAAGCAGTCCCGCAGAAAATGGCCATGCGATGTCTACCCTGGATGGCAACACTGTGGGGAATGCACCAGCTTCCTCTGTGCTGGCTCCTAATGCCCCCACTAGCAGCATGGGACAAAGTCCATCTGGATCAGAAGGCAATTCTCCAGACGGCATTCAGCCGTCTCCTCATGTGCCCTCGAGTCAAGCAGGAGCCCCAGGGCCAGGGCCCACTCCAAATGGTCAAGGTGAGATTGGATTTTCTGGTACAAGTGGGTCTGGACCCTCAACAGTCACAGGCTTTGGTGGCAATTCTCCAGATGCAACAGCTAGTCATCTACATGCCCCAAATGCTCCTGCTGCTCATCCTCAAAAAGAGGCCACCAATGGAATGCCTGCTAATCCAGGAGAGATTTTGACTCAAGTGAGCCCTGTGGGCATTGGAGTCGCTGCCCCTTCTGGTCCAAGTGCTTCAAAAGCATCTGGCCCCACTGGACTTGACAACACTGTGGCTATGATCAACCCTGTTGCATCTCCTATTGTCACGCAACAAGCCAATGGGCCTTTGAATGCCAGTCCCTCCATCCCCATACACTCAAGCCCAAGTTCCAGTGCTAATAATGCAGAGGTCCCATCATTGGCATTACCAAACGCTTCACCCAGTCTTTTGGCAATGCCCTCCGAAATGAGTCAATCAAGTGGTCTCCCTGGAGTACCATCAACACCCAGCCAAATTTACAGAGGAATTCTCTCTCCAGAGTCGGCTACATCACTTTTGGCTTTTTCAAGTACTACTGAGTTCCTTCATGCAGCACCTCAAGCATCAAACCCTGTGTACGCCCCAATTGCGGTGGCTGTGGTAACTTTGTCACCAGCTTCTTCTTCAAGGCTTAATGCATTTTCTAATGCGGGTGCTAAGGAACCAACGAGACCCTCTGTTCAAACCTTTCCCACCACAAAAGAGCCCACACTCCCACCCACCTCCCAACCGACGAAAAGACCAACACCACAACCCACTTTCCGGCCAACTGATGAGCCCACACTGCAACCAACTGATGATCCCACGACCGAGCCAACAATCGAGCCAACCCAGGGAACAATCCAGCCAAACACAAGCTCACCAACCACAGCTCCCTCCATTGAGGCAATTGTTTCACCCAGTGCCATCCCAAACACACTAATCCCAACTGTGACACCTGGAAGTCCTTCTGTTGCTCCCTCTACTGGAACCCCAACAGTTACTCCTGGGAGTCCTTCAATCTCCCCCACCACTGAATCTCCCACTGTGACACCTGGAAGTCCCTCTGTCACTCCCACTGCTGGAATCCCAACAGTTACTCCTGGAAGTCCCTCGATCTCTCCAAACACAGAATCTCCCACTGTGACTCCTGAAAGTCCCTCTGTCACCCCCACTACCGGAATCCCAACAATTACTCCTGGAAGTCCCTCAATCTCCCCCACCACTGAATCTCCCACTATGACACCTGGAAGTCCCTCTGTCACTCCCACTACTGGAAATCCAACCGTTACTCCTGGAAACCCCTCAATCTCTCCAACCACAGAATCTCCCACTGGGACTCCTGGAAGTCCATCCATCATACCAAGCACTGGAATCCCAACAGTGACACCTGGTTCTCCCAGTTTCAGTCCCACAACTGTATCCCCCAGCATTGTCTGTAATGATCCTTATGTCACTGTTGAGCGAAGCTACTATGTGTCATTTTCAGGCGATGTCACAACCATAACTGACGATGAGCTCGTTTCTGCATTTTCATCTGGGTATGCCTCTCTTTCAAAGAGTTCCTGTGCGGAAGCTCTCCAGATTGTTTTCCCACTGAGACCAATCACCAGACGAAAGCTGCAGTCATCTGAGCCAGCTGTTGTAGAATTTTCTGCGCAGACAACTCAAATTTCAAGTGTGAGTCTCTTTACAACACTGGTTGATGTAGACAAGTTTGTTGAAGGGTTCAACAAGGATTTGCCAGGTAATTTGGCTGTTGCCACAGACGTTAGTGCGGAACCACCAACTGTATCTCCAACAGGAATTCCAACAGGCTCCCCTACTCCCATACCCACAGTCACCCCTGGTTCTCCAAGCGTCACTCCCACAACGCCACCAACTGAATCACCAACAACAGCTTCCATCAGAGTGCCTACAGACTCCACTACTCCCACACCCACACCCACACCCACAGTGACCCCTGGTTCTCCAAGCGTCACTCCTTCCAAGCCCCCAACAGAACAACCGAGAGCATTTCCTACAAGCTGGCCAACAGGCCCCCCTACTCCCATACCCACAGTCACCCCCGGCTTTCCAAATGTCACTCCCACTAAGCCACCAACTGATTCACCAACAGCAGCTTCCACCAGAGTGCCTACAGACTCCCCTACTCCCACACCCACAGTCACCCCTGGTTCTCCCAGCATCACTCCCACGACGCCACCAACTGAACCACCAATTGTATCTCCAACAGGGGTGCCAACAGGATCCCCTACTCCCATACCCACAGTCACCCCCGATTCTCCAAGCTTCACTCCCACTAAGCCACCAACAGAACCGCCAACAGGAGTGCCAACAGGCTCCCCTACTCGCATACTCAAAAAAATTCCAACTGCAATTCCTGAATCACCCAGTGGCAGTCCAACTGAACCACCGACCAAAGTCCCCACACCAACACCTTCCTTGATGCCGTCCAATACTCTAACCAATGTACCAAGTGCTATCCCATCTCAGTCGCCTTCAACAAGTCCTACAGGAAATCCATCCTCATTGCCTAGCGTCACCCCAGGGAATCCTACTTCAATTCCAGCCATATCAATTAGCCCATCAGGCTTTCCATCAGAGAACCCTAGGCAAAGCAATGTACCCAGTGTTATCCCATCTTTGTGGCCATCAAAAAGTCCTACAGGAGTCCTATCCTCATTGCCTACTGTTACCCCAGGAAATCCTAATACAAGTCCATCAATATCCACTAGCCCATCAGGATTTCCGTCAGAGAACCCTAGTCAAAGAAGCATTGTACCAAGTGCCATCCCATCTATGTGGTCATCAACAAATCCTACAGCACACGCATACTCATTGCCTACAGTCACCCCAGGAAATCCTACGACAAGTCCATCAATGTCAATTGGCCCATCAGGTTTTCCATCTGAGCCGAGTCGAAGCAGCGTTCCAAGTTCCATTCCATCTCGGTCGCCTTCAACTACCCCTACAGGAGAATCACCCTCATTGCCTAAAGTGACCATTGAACATCCAAGTACAAGTCCTACAATATCAATCAGCCCATCAGAGTTGCCTTCCGAGAACCCTACTCAAGAAAGCAATGTTCCAAGTTCACCCCCATCTCTGTCGCCTTCAACTAGTCCTACAAGAGTGCTATCCTCATTACCTAGCTTCACCCCAGGAAATCCTACTACAAGTCCATCCATGTCAATTAGTCCATCAGAGGTGCCGTCTGAGAACCCTAGTCAGAGAAATGTACCAAGTGTTATCCCGTCTCTGTCACCATCAACAAGCCCTACAGGAGTCCTATCCTCGTTGCCTACTGTCACCCCAGGGAATCCTACCACAAGTCCAACAATATCAACAAGCCCATCAAAGTTGCCGTCTGAGAGGCCTAGTCAAAGCAATATTCTAAGTTCCATCCCATCTCTGTCGCCTTCAACAAATCCTACAAGAGTCCTGTCCTCATTACCTAGTGTCACCCCAGGAAATCCTACTACAAGTCCATCCACGTCAATTAGCCCATCAGAGTTGCCATCTGAGAACCCTAGTCAAAGCAATGAACCAAGTGTTATCCCATCTTTGTCACCATCAACAAGTCCTACAGGAGGACCATCCTCAATGCCTACATTGACCATTGGGAATCCCTCTACAAGTCCATCAATATCTACTAGCCCATCAGAGTTGCCGTCGGAGAACCCTACTCAAAGCAATGTTCCAAGTACCATCCCATCTGGATCGCCTTCAACAAGCCCTACAGCACATCAATCCTCAGTGCCTTCAGTCACCCCAGGGAATCCTACTACAAGTCCAACAATATCAACTAGCCCATCAAAGTTGCCGTCTGAGAGCCCTAGTCAAAGCAATGTTCCAAGCATCAGCCCCTCTGATATGCCATCGTCGAAGCCAAGCTTGGGTCCCTCAGATGCGCTTTCAACTAGTCCCAGCACCAGCCCCTCTGACTTGCCCTCTTTCAGCCCATCCAATAGACCATCCATGCTCCCAAGCACTAGCCCTTCCGACACTTCCACAAGCCCCAGCATTAGCCCTTCTGACATTCCATCTTCAAGCCCCAGTATAAGTCCATCAAATCATCCATCCATGCTTCCTAGCCTCAGTTCTGATGCTCCATCCTCAACACCAAGCATGACTCCATCCAATGTGCCATCCAAGGTCCCCACCATCAGACCTTCTGATGCTCCATCATCAAGGCCTTCCGACGTTCCATCCTTAAATCCAAGCATTACTCCATCTGATGCGCCATCCTTGACTCCATCAAATGGGCCATCCGAGGTTCCCAGCATCAGCCCTTCTGATGCTCCATCCTCAAATCCGAGCACTAGTCCATCTGATGTGCCTTCCATGACTCCATCAAATATACCATCCATGCTTCCTAGTTTCAGTTCTGATGCTCCATCCTCAAGACCTAGTATTAGTCCATCTGATGTGCCTTCCATGACTCCATCGAATGGGCCATCTGAGGTCCCCAGCGTCAGCCCTTCTGATGTTCCATCCACAAATCCAAGCTCTAGTCCATCTGATGTCCCATCCACGACTCCATCAAATATGCCATCCACGGTCCCCAGCATCAGCCCTTCTGATGTCCCTTCCTCAAGTCCAAGCACTAGTCCATCTGATGTGCCATCCATGACTCCCTCAGATGTGCCATCGAAGACACCCAGCATCAGGCCTTCTGATGTTCCGTCCTCAAATCCGAGCACTAGTCTATCCCATGTTCCATCGATGAATCCATCAAATGGGCCAACCAAGGTTCCCAGCATCAGCCCTTCTGACGTTCCATCCTCAAGCCCTTCTGCCATTCCATCCTCAAGCCCCAGTATCATTCCATCAAATAGACCATCCAATGCCCCCAGCATCATCCCTTCTGATGTTCCATCCTCATATCCGAGCACTAGTCCATCTGATGTGCCTTCTATAACTCCATCAAATGTGCCAACCAAAGTTCCTAGCACTAGCCCATCCATGATTCCATCACATGTCCCCAGCACTGCTCCTGTCTCCTATTCATTTATCTCAAAAGCAGAGCTCCTTGCTGTGATAGGTACCAGTAACAACTGTGATGGAGATTTTTCAATAACTGGACCCTATGGTAAGTGCCTGCATGAATAATGTTGTTCCCAATCACCGGTTTTCTCATTCCCTCTATGATCATTCAGGTGCAATAGCGACTTGTGAGTTTCACAAGAGTGCACTATTTTCTTCTAATTTCAAAAAATTCCCCTAAAACTAACTTGTGCTCGCAAAATGATCTTCTACAGGGGATATACGCAAAGTATCTGACTTGTCTGCTGTAAGTTCCTGTTGGGCAACCTTCCCGCCACAGACATTTCCCAACATTCAGCAGCTCATAATTTTTCAATATTCTAAGCTCTTCCAAAGCTGCACATCGTTCAACGAGGATCTCACTTCCTGGGACACCAGCAGCGTCACAACGATGGAAAGCATGTTTGATGGTGCAACAGTCTTCAATGGTGATGTGTCTAGTTGGGACACAAGCAGTGTTCAATCCACATTTCGAATGTTTCGTGATGCTGCTGGCTTCAACGGAAATGTGTCTGGATGGGTCACTAGCAAAGTCACGACGATGGCCACAATGTTCAATCGTGCCACTGCATTCAATCGTAACTTGTCTGGTTGGGATACCAGCCAAGTAACAGAAATGCAATTCATGTTCAGCAGTGTAACCACCTTCAATTCTGATCTGTCCGGGTGGGATACAAGCAAGGTAAAACAACTGAATTATATGTTCCGTGATTGCACTGCCTTCAATGCAAACATATCTGGTTGGGACACAAGCCAGGTCACGAAGTTTGATTCTGTATTCAATGGTGCAACTGTATTCAACCAAGATTTGACTGCCTGGGCGAGCAAAATCACCAGCACAACAGCAGGCACCACAGACATGTTTGCTGGAACTGCATGCCCTGCAACAGGAGACCCCGACCTGACGGTGGACCCAAAAGGACCATTCTGTTATTACAATTCTTTTGATTACTTTGAGACCCGGACTGAGCTGGATTCTACAATTACAATAGGAGACTGGACATATTCTCAGTTTGGACCAATTGCAACATGGGATGTCTCACGCATTACAGACTTTTCCGGTAAGTTGATATGGGTTCATAGTTTCTACTATGTGAACTTGCAGAGTCTAATTTTTCTCAATTTTGCATCATCAAGGTCTCTTCAGTGGCAAGTCTACCTTCAATGAAGATCTCACTTCCTGGGACACCAGCAGTGTCACAACGATGGAAAGCATGTTTGATGGTGCAACACTTTTCAATGGTGATGTGTCTAATTGGGACACTAGCAATGTTCAATCTACGTGGAAAATGTTTAAAGATGCCACTGCCTTCAATCGTAATGTGGAGGGATGGGTCATTAGCAAAGTCACGAAGACGGCCTCAATGTTCAACCGTGCAACTGCATTCAATCGTAACTTATCTGGTTGGGATACCAGCAAAGTTACTGAACTGCAATACACGTTTGCGAGTGCTACCAACTTCAATTGTGATCTTTCTGGTTGGGACACAAGTAGAGTTGTAAAAATGGAGTACTTGTTCCGTGGTTGCACTGCGTTTAACGCAGACATATCCGGCTGGGTCACAAGCAAGGTCTGGAACATGGCAAACACATTTGATGGTGCCACTTCCTTCAACATTGATGTATCAGGATGGGATGTTAGTTCTCTGGGAAACTTTTGGTATGCATTTCGTGATGCCGCTGCATTCAACCAAGACTTGTCTGCCTGGGGCAACAAAATCACCACCACAACAGCAAACACTAAAGACATGTTTGACGGAACTGCATGCCCTACAACAGCAGACCCAGTCCTCACCACTAGTCCAAAGGGGCCCTTCTGCTTCCCCTAGAAAACTTGATGCAGTGACTACATCACCACAGCAGCATTGCTGCCAGAGCCCTCAACCCCTTTAAGTGTGTCCTCTTTAGGTGTAAGGGTAGGGTTAGAGAATAAATAAGCCAGCGAAAACTATTTGAGTATTCTAGCTCGGGTACATATCTTCTTTTGCACGGAAACCCAAAACAACCTATCTGCTTCTGCACAGAAACCCAAACACAAATGAAAGCTCTACCTATACATTATAGCCTAGGGGTACCATATCTGCTTCTGCGCCCAAGCCCATAAGGTAGAAGCTATATTAATTAAAGCCAGCGGAGCTGTGGAACCTCGGCAGAAAAGTTTGAGTGTAGAAGCAGATACCTCTATTAGCTAGCTACCTAGAAGCAGGTACTGCTTAGCTAGCGCTTAACACGAATCGTAGAGTGGGGGTGTTAAGCATAAGAGGTGCGCAACGGTGCACTTCTCCTAAAAATAACATGTGGGCTAAAAGTCGCATGAGCGCAAGTCGCATGCTAGTTAAGGGCTTATCGGACCACCTTTTAAGTAAAATCACAGATAAAACGGCAAATTGGTAGAGTTAAGAAAAATCAGGTAAAGAAACGGCGGATTGATCATAAAAAACGGTGAAAAACGCATTTTTTCAGTCAATTCTAGCTTTTGCAATGCCTGAGATAGGCTAATAAGTCCCATACACATTTATACGAAGATAAACACGGAGAATCTACTGATGTGTCGCTCGTATAACAGTTCGTACTTTACATGCAATGTATAAGCCTTTTAAATAGGAAGAGCGCGTATTTGCGCTCATCGTTTAAGGCGTGCGCATATTTGCGCAGGTCTTACAATTCGCGTTAACTAGTGCTTGGCTAGCCACAAACAAACACCCCTAGTAGCTAGCCAGAATCAGACACCCTTAGTAGTAGCTAGCTAGAAGCCGATACCCCTAGCTAGCTAAAAGCAGATTCTCATTGCAAGCCAGAAGCAGATAATCCTAGCTAGCTAGAATACTAGTTATATAACTTTCACTGGCTTCAGAGTTTCCTTTTAGAAGCAGATGCCCCTAGGATACATGTAAATATAGCTTTAGCTGTTTTAAAAGCAGCACACAGGGATACTTATTTGGTTTTTGCTGACTTATTTGTATTCTAACCCTACCCTTATACCTGCAGGGACCACCGTAGTAGGAAAAACAATTTAAGCCAGTGGAGCTGTGTAACCTCTGCAGAAAGGTTTTAGTGTAGAAGCAGATACCCCTATTAGCTAGCTAGCTAGAAGCAGATACCTGTAGTGCTTAGCTCGTGCTTAACTTGCGCTTAGCTAGCTAGAAGCAGATCCCCTAGCTGGAAGCAGATTCCCAGAGCAAGCTAGAAGCAGATACCCTAAGCTAGCTAGAATACTAGTTATATAGCTTTTGGTAGCTTCAGAGTTTTTCCTGGTAAAAGCAGACCCCCCCTACTACGATGCATGTAAATAGCTTTAGCTGGTTTTTATAAAAAAACACCATCCTAGGATACTTATTTAGTTTTTGCTGACTTATTTGTATTCTAACCCTACCCTAAAACCTGCAGGGACCACCGTACACATCGGTTCAAAATCGATGAATTGTCTTTTAAGGTCTGGCCGTGGTAGGGCTAAAAATGACAATTATATGGCTTTATTTGAGCGAATTCGTGTCAAATAGGCGAATATTGCGTCAGATTTGTCCTTATCACCAACAAATGGCTCAATTTGAAGAAAAATCAATCCTAGCGACGGCCAGACCTTAAAAGACGTTTGAACCGATGTGCGTAGCTGGAAAAACAATTAAAGGGGTTGAGGGCTCTGGCAGCAAGACTGCCGAGGTAAAAAGGGGTTGAGGGCTCTGGCAGCAAGACTGTCGAGGTTAAATGGGTTGAGGGCTTTGGCAGCAAGACTGCCGAAGTATCTATGCTAGCGACAGCAATGAGATTTCTGTTTCAACACGGAATCGACTGCATGTTATGTTCTCTCAAGCATTCAGGCATCAGCATTCCAAGGGTCGGGACTTTCTGGTTGGACACAAGTTCTGTAACAACTATGGAAACAGATTTTATCAGTGTTGGAGGTTGTATTACAGACACCTCAATACAAATTAGTCGTTTATCCCAATCTAGTTGATAGGGGATATCTATATCTATTCTCTAGTTACATACATGGGGAGTTTAACTGATCTATATGGTCACCCCCTTCACTATATCCTTTGAAGTTGAATCAATCCCAGAAAACATGGAGAAAGATCACTTCTTGGAAATAGCTTAACAGTAAAACAGTATTTTACCTTTACTAAGCTAGAGTGTTACTAGAAACCAACACTATTTCCAAGAAGTGTCTCTTCGCCAATGGCGACGTCGATATCGACATCCTATTACATGATATCCTCAAGCTAAGGTAAACACAACAGGTGTAACGAACGGTGCAGGCATATAAGGGCTCTAGCTTCACGAAGAGAGCTATCCCAACAGCCTTGCAGAAGAAAGGCAACCTCACCGAATCGAATCTAGTAGAAACTGAGTGAGTTTCGACCGATTGAAGAACTGCTCCGGAAGCAACGACGAAGCATTCATCCTACGACAGAAACACCAGTACGAGAAACACCAAGACTACAGGAGTCAGCTTCGGAGCGACACCAAAACAAGATCAAGCAAGCTCACCAGAGTGAGCAAACGAAGCATAGCTCACAGGAGTGAGCGACTTTGTGCTGCGGAAACAGCCATCGTACGACTGCTAGTGCAGTGTTGATACGAAAACCAACTACAAGAAGAAGACTCATCGCACGACTGCTGGTGCTGGCCAGGCTATCTAGCTAGCTACCACGACGAGTCCAAGAACAAGGCTTCCGGTGAGAGGAACCGGAGCCAAGGCTGTAGAAGCTACTGTACAGAGTGCAGCTAGGGTACTACGGAGAGCAACCAAGAACGAAACCAAGAGTGTCGACCGAGCGACACGACGAGTGTTGCCACGGAAGAGGAGTTAGATATCAAACTCCAACAGGAACCAGAGGTACGCCACAGAGGTACTTCCGTGGGAGAGTTCCTATCCTCAACAAGAGAGCCATCGCAGTTGGCTACTAGAAGAGAGGTGCGACGGAACAGAAAATTCCAACGCACAATAACAAGACAAATTACCAGGCCGATAACTCGGCAACCACAGGTCCTACAAGAGGACTGTCATACACAGAAGTGGGCTACTATACAGTCACTGACAGGCCCTCAAGAGTGCAAGCACTCGAATCGACCTCAGAGCGAGTTGCATCCATCGGCAACAGGCTGGATAAGAGCAAATTTGCGAGCGAATTCCGCCAGCAAACAAGAAGTCAGTCAACGATAAAGTGATCGAACGACGACGACGACCACAAGAACAGCGGCAGCCAGCTACTACTAGCCAGCTGCTACTGCTAGGAATAAAGACAGCGCCGCATCACGTCATCACCGATAGCGGCATCAGGAGTGTCAGCCGACACTACGAAGAACAATAGAGCGACGACAACAGGCTGTCGTTACTGCTGTCAACAAGAACAAGAACAAGAAGAACGGCCACGACTACTACTAGTCAGTCGCTGCCGAAAGCGTCAACGGCACAATCGTGACCCTTGGCAACGGCATCAAGAGGAGTGTCAGCCGAAGTGTTGACACGACGAACGAACGACTGCTGCAACAACAAGAACAAACGACGATCGCTACTACTGCTACCACTACGACAGCAAGAACAACAAGAACAGCGACGGCTACTACTAGCCAGGCGCTCCCGCTACTGTTACAGCCATCGGCCGAGGATACCAATAACAACAACAGCGCCATTGTGGCTGCCGGTCGACAACACCATCGGCAACAAGAAGAAAAAGTGCCGACAGCAGAAGGCAATCCTTGCTTTTGTGAGGAAATTGCTGTGCTGACACGGAACTGCGAAGAACAGCCTACAGGCAGTTCAGCGAGCGGCCACATTGCAAGCAGAACCACTGAACGGGAAAAGGTATCTTTCCAGGAGTGTACGGAGCCAGATCAAGATCTCTCCGTACGGTACATCGGCAGTGGGCAACACGAGGATTCTACGGTGAATCCAAGCACACCAAGCTTGCATGCTGCTACCGGTACCAATTGATGAGCTACTGGTACTGCAGTATGCCGTGCAGAAAGCTAGCTAGCTAGCCAACCGGCACCAGTGCTACTGCAGCAATGCACCAAGCAATAGGAAGCACAGGAGTGCATCCTCCCATAGCAATGTATTATTTACTTTGGAGTGTGTATTGAGTTTACACTCAGCACCTCCTACCCCTTTCGATGAAGTGTGTCCTGTGGCATCCAAGCCACAGCACCTCCTACTACTTTTTTGGAATGTGTATTGTGCAACTAATCCACAGCACTTCCTCCCTGATTACAGGCAAACCTGAGGCCACAACAGCCTCCAGGCAGGCAACAACAGATACCATTACAAGACCATGCCCTTGCTATTTGATCACAGCAAGTGCACAGGAGTGTGAGGGTACCCAAATCCAAAACCTACAATCCTACAAACAAAATCATCATACCATCCGCCTTTATAGGCAATGACGTAACCATCAATGGCCATAACAATGGCCACAACTACACGGCCAACAACCATCAATGGCTACATCAACAGCCAGCATCGATGGCAACAACAGCCAACAACGGTATCTACCACTAACAAACCGATTACAATGAATTGACCAAACCAAATTCGAATTGCATCTACAATAACGGCAACTGCAACAACAGCAGAACGACAGTGAACGTTGAACCGAGTAGCTAGCTACAAGCGACTCAAGAGTTCACAAGACAAGGAACCAAGCCACAGGATGGCTGGAGCATTCAGAGTTTGACCCACAAGCGGGAACCTGATCAATAGAAACAACAAGAGGGTGCACACCTCAGCTCCACTGCAACTACTGTACAGAGATTGCAACCAACCTTAGTCTCACACCAACAGAAGTACATGAGTACAACAAATCAAGCCTACAGAAGATACAACTACGAACAACTACTGCCACAGCCAACTCACAGGAGTGTAAGAGCAGTGGCATCATCAACCAAAGGATCTACCGACTACATCACCATCGAACCATCATCGACCGTGACACGTCCAGGTCCAGTGGAGCCCATCAAGCTGGAGCATCCACAACTACTACCGAATACTTCCTTACAAGTTTCCAAACTTCCAAGGGCTTCCAAGCCCCAACTCAAAGTATCATTGTGGCAAGGAACTTCCTCCTAGTTCCAGCTACTACAACAGTTCTCCCAAGTGTTGCTATAGCCTGACTTCCCAGTCTCAGCTACGACAACACCAAATGACGGTACCAAGTGTACCAAGTGACGGCACCAGTCACCACAAGTGACGACACCAGCAGTCACGAGTCTCACACGAGTATAAACACCCATGACAAGAGGAAACAATAACTCAACCATTTCCTCATTCCATCTTCAGACATCGAGACCATCCAAGAACTGGGTTCAGTCGAACCCACCATGTCCGTGACTTCCAAGCTACATCATTCCCAGCTTCCATGCACCTTCCAATAGGGCATCACTTCTCACAAGTCTACGACTTCCAGAAGCTTCAACCAGCTTCCATCTACGAAGGGCTTCCAGCCCCCTCAAGTGTCAATGCAGCCAGACTTCCCAGTCTGAGCCGCAGGTACACCAAGTGACGGTATCATCCGACACCAGTCTTCCAGGAGTGGCATCACTCTCAGCAGGAGTGCCAGCCACAAAGACTTTTCTGATGATGACAATGTCCGTATTGTCTCGTCTCCACCGCTCAGCTTCTCGCCACCAAGCGGGATGCCGAGCAACTACTTCCAAGGTTTGTTTTGGACTCATTGCAAGCCAGTAGACACGACGACGCGCGACTGGATTACGACGCCTTTCCAAGGTAGGAGCCTGCTTACCCAAGCACTGATAGACACTTTGAGTGCTACTATCGATTCTCAGGAATCCTAGAGGCACCGCCTCAAGCTCCACAGCAATCCAAGTTGCATCCAATGTCCACACCAACCAAGCCAGCTTTGGCTACAACAAGTACAAGTCCTGCCACAGCTAGCTCACAGGAGTGTGCCAACAGTGACAGCAGGAGTGGTATTGATAAAGTTGTACCCACCAAAACCAAAGTCTCAAACCTTTTTCAACCTTCCTTTGAATTCTCCGATCGATCTATCCAGATTGACACACCAGATCGACTGACAAGAAACGATCATGCCAGATCGAATGACACAAAGCGATCGAATCACAAGCAGCGACCACGAGATCGATTCAGTTTGACTCTCGGGATCGACTCAGAAGATCCATCATGAGATTGCAAGTGCGACCACATAAGCCTATCGAGGCAGAGCAAGCTTACTCAAACAAGGGTAGCCACACACCAGTGCTACCGGGATATCTTCTGCAGAGGATTCCCACAGTTCCACAGGAACAGTTCCACCATGGAACCAGCTCAAAGCAAACAACAGTTCGACGGAACGCCACAAGTTGCCAGCACCCATCTACAAGAGGTGCAAACCAAGGTCCACATCAAGCAAGCACACATTCATGTACAACAAGTCACAGCCATTCGATTCCAAAGAAGAGGAGGCCGTGATGAAGGAAGAAGCTTCCCAGCTGGGAAGAAGAGGATTCCATTCCTCTGGAAAAGACAACAGCAGGACATCCAACACTTCTTGGACATCCAACAAGAAGAGACAGCTCACGTTCCATTCCAATGGACAACAAGCTGACTCCAGATAGCTACCAAGCTATTGCACAGACTCATGCTCACCTGATTTCCAAATCCAGTATCAAGCCTGAATGGATAGATGTTTCCACACATCATTGGCGATTGAGACCATGGCATATCGATGTCCAGTTCAGTCTACACCGCCAGTCAAGAGCACAGTTTGAGTCTACGAGAATGCAGCCGGAACTTCCTAGTTTCCAGCTACCGCAATACCAAGTGACCGGAACTTCCCAGTCCACGGTTCAACAAGCGATCGGAACTTCCCAGTTTCGAATACAGCAACATCAAGTGACGGCACCAACCGCCACAGCAAGTCATACAGGAGTGGCAACACTCACAGGAGCGGTAGCCACAGTTGCTTTTCATGACGACACTGTCCACATGTCCACATTGACTGTGACAGATTTGTCAGCATTGCTATGGATGACAAGCTTCTCGCCACCAAGCGGAATGCCGAGCAACCTAGCAAATGGTCTCTCGACCAACAACTGTGGGAAAAAGAGAGATACTAGCGCACACCTTTGACTTTCAACCCTGAGACAGGTATCTGGGAGTTCTCTGCCACGACCTACATTGAGAACTTGTTCCCCAAGCTTGAAGCACTCTACAAAATCACATTGAAAAACTATGGATCCCCCATGGAACCAGAAGATCACCTCGAGTTGGATGAGTCCCCTACTTGGACAGCACAAGAGTTACCCAGTACCAGAAGTTAGTTGGATGTGGTCAGTGGGCAGTTACACTGGTGAGAATTGACATCCAGTAAACTGTCAATACCATGGCTATTAGGTATGGTAGGGAGCCAAGGGAGGGTCATGAGGCCAGTTTGCTGAGGATGTATGAGTACCTCAAGTTCAGGCCCAACCTTAGGCTTGCTGCCAACCCTTCCCCAGCCGTTCTAGGGGATTTCCAGTTCACTGAAGTCAATGATTGGACCGGATTTTACCCTGACTCCATGGAGACCATTGACCCAGATGCCCCTGGGCCCCTTGTCCCTGAGATCACCCAAGTCATCATGGTGGGTGCTAGCCATGCATCAAACAAGATTGACATGTCAGTGTGGCCTCCTACATAGCTTTCTTTGGACAGATGCCCACCAAGTCTCTACTCCAAAAGGTTGGCCACCATAGAGTGCTCCACCTATGGGCTGATTTGGTCACAGCAAGGTTGGTGTTGAGGCTGCCCTTGCACGTGAGGTACAAGGCCAGGATTTTGGGAGTTGAAGTGAAGAACCCAACCTCAATCTTGGTTGAAAACATGTCAGTTGTCAACAAACTACATTGCCGTCCTCCTCCCTCAAGAAAAAGCACCATGCCTGCCCCTACCACAAGTGCAGGGAAGATTTGCCATAGGTGTTGCAGGTTGGGAAGATCGCACAGGGAGGAACCCGCTGATATGGGCCAAGCCTTTTGGACCCCACATGATGTACGGGCTCTGCAAGCAGGTACTTTATTTTTTTTTTTTTTTTTTCGGCGATATTGATGATTGAAGAGCCCACCTTACCCTGTATGTTTGTCTCTGTGTTTGGCCGCCAACCCAAGGGGATGGACAGGATTGGTTGGAGCACATGATGTGAAAACATTACTGTGGCTTCCCACTGTGTCTGTCTCTGGTGTTTACACAGAGTGCTGGTTTCTCAGCTTGTCTGTCCCTGGAACAAGTGTGCTGCCTGGAAGTGTTTCACTCTGGGATATTGTATGGTTGGCCTGTGCTCTAAGTCTTTAGGCATGACTCATAAGTTTCTTTGGGCATGACTCATAGGTATCTTTGGGCAAGCTCCTAGATGATGGAAGATACTAAGAGGTCTTGGGACAAGCATGATTACTATATGTTGATGACATTATGAAGTCCTGGACAATGAATGTCCCTATGTATAAATGTTTGGTGGTCAGGTGAGGTCCTGGATGATGGTTTATATGCAAAGAGTTGCTGGAAGTCCCATTTACGGCTGTAGGAAGTCCCATTTCGCGCCCATTCGAAATGTGCCACTGTATTGACTTTAGGAGCCCTGTGTGCTCACAATTCTTAGTTTAGCATAACAAATTAGTGTACCTGTTGACCAGGACAAAGATTGTACCTATTGCAACTGATAGCACCTGCCTTAATTGCACCCAAACTCCTTGAAACCCGTCTTGAGTTACCTCAAAGACTTTGCCAATCAGAAATTTAGTGACGGGAAAAATGGTTAAAAAAAAATGTTCACTAAATTTAGGAAATGTAATATATTATAATAAAAAGTCCTAAATTAGGACAGTTTTAAGACAAATTGCAGTTAGAGACTGCTTTTGTTTTTTTTTTTTTTCCCAAATATTCGTCCAGACTATTCATAGACGAGTTTTAAGACGGACTCAATTTTTAGAGACTGCTGCCCAACCAGAGATGTCTTGATAAACTTTCCGTCAATAAGCTATACTGCAAAACTTGTTACTTTGCTGTGGACAGCGAGATTAGTAAATGAAGATCTTTCGACGGAAAAAGCAAGAAGTGCTGACATACCTGACATCCCAATTGCTGAGTGGTTGGTTGAAATTGCCTGGATGAATGGAGAAATTTCAAAGGAACACCAGCGAAGTTGAGCTTGGTACCTAGCAACACTGTCTTTGCTGCATTTGTGAGAGACAAAGAGAGAGAGATATGGGTTGACGTACTAGCCTGATTGTTGGTGGTTCTACGTAACATCTACTAGTAAAGGTAAAATACTGTTTTACTGTTAAGCTATTTCCAAGAAGTGATCTTTCTCCATGTTTTTCTGGGATTGATTCAACTTCAAAGGATATAGTGAAGGGGTGACCATATAGATCAGTTAAACTCCCCATGTATGTAACTAGAGAATAGATATAGATATCCCCTATCAACTAGATTGGGATAAACGACTAATTTGTATTGCGGTGTCTGTAATACAACCTCCAACACATCCCTGCACGGTTCCATAAAGGATACCGTGGAACGAATATTTAATGTAATGATGGTTGTTCCATAAGGA
>CAICTM010001589.1:0-26329 GCA_903772945.1 Seminavis robusta
GGGAAAGAGAGAGATCAATCAGCACAACAGGCACAATAAGACCAGCCAAGGAGCTGTAAAGGTTAGAGTTCAATAAGGGAATGGCAGCTGGTAAATTATAGGTGAGTAGGGCGGCAACACACGACGTAGTCGGGTGTTGTCGCCAGGGCTAGCTTGAAAGATGGGTGCAATCTCGAATATGATCCTCCTTCTTCTATCTGTCTTTCTGCCGAGGTATCGCAGCTCCCGCTGACTTATCTAGTCACGAGGAAACGGGTATGAAAGATCCAAAGATCCTTTGTCCGATTCGAACGAATCGAATTAATCGAAATAAATTCGATGCTCACGAGGACGAGGAGATGGTGGTGGAGTTCACTAATTTGCTGGGGCACTCTGTGATGACGGGGACTTTATTAGGTCAACTACAACGCTAGAGCACTGAATGCTTTCAGTTCGGTGCTCTCCTTGATGGCTTCCAAAAAGAGTTTCTAGCTAGCTAGCTAACTGAAAGTATTATTTACGTAAGTTGACCCTTGCACGCTATTCTGATGAAGGTAGGGTCGGAGACTGTTGGCTGCATTTGCCATCTTCCTGACAACTAAAGATGTAGTCATCTAGGAACTTGTTCGCTTTGCAAACAGATACGTCCACAAAAGAATTGCCACTCTAAATAGATGATCGTGCAGATTGATGGGTACGACTGTACAGTAAACCGTAAGTGTATGTCCTGTCCATTATTTTTGCTGGAATGAATTCAATCAAGGGTTGCGATGTTGTTTTTTAATGGATGGATTGATTGAGTCAGTTTTTGTCAGCTAGAGTTGGATGATACCCACAGGGATACACTGTGTAGTTTCCGCCAAGCAATGCTTTTGGTTTGTTGAAAGGATGGAATTTGGAACGCATGATTACTTTGTTGCGCTTCCAAAGCTTGTTTCCGATACGCTTCGTGGATTTCATCCGGTGCAAATAATCCCGACGACGACACACTGGAATGCAAATCTTCAGGATTTATTTTTTCCAGTCGGATATTAATGCTCAAATCTTTGGCGACGGATTCTCGATCTTTGGGACTGCGTTCCATCCATTGGGTCAGGAACATGAAGAGATCGTATTCATCAATTTTCAGGTCTTTGTCTTTGAGAATTTCCTTGACGAGACTGTCATTGACACAGGCAACGGCCTTTTCATCAAACAGGGCACTCTTGTTCCGTCGCACCGATGCCATGGCACATTCGACCAATTCGACAGGAATGGAAGGTCCCCCCTTGCGACAGGCGGCCAAGACGGCCAGTGACAGTGATGGTGTACGCCGCAGATGCTGCGTGAGATTGGTCTCTATTTTCTTGGCGAGACTGGGTAAATTGTAGTACATGGCGGCTCCCGAAAGCCCCACCAGTGTTTCCACGTGCTCCTTTTCGGCGTGCCATTCCTCCAATGGCGATTGCTTGTTAGTGTTGTTATTGCTATTATTCCAACTGAGACTGGCACACGTATCGGTATGACTGTATTCCACAATATCTCGCATGATACTGCCGGGAAAGCCCACATCGACTTCGAGGTTGGTGGCTTCCGAGAAATAATTGCCTCTCAATAGGCGACGAAAGACCACCGATCGAGCCGACAAGACATAGTGGTTGGCCCGCACAAGTTCGCCATCACTGGTGATCAACGTCACGTCCTTGAGTCCATCGTCCGTCAGAAAGATGGAGAGGACTTTGCCAAGGGGGACTTCCTTGTCCGTGTTGTTGTTGTTCATGTTATTGTATTGTAGTATTTATTGTTGTATGTTGGGTTGCAGTGAAGACAGTGGCAGTGCGGTCTTTGTCACAGAAAGGCAGCAGCAGCTCGAAAAAGAAGGGCTTGGTGAAATCTTTTGTGACATCTATCTTTTGTGACGATTGAATAAAAATGAAGAAGCTATCTTGCAAAATCACCAAAATGATGAAAAATGGTTTATGCAAAACTCACAAAATAGAAAAAGGCGCAAAAAGATCCAAAAGATCCAATTTCGCCCTCGGTAACGGCTTTTCGCTTTGGTTGACCAACACAACAATCAATGCCACAAGAAAGTATAACAAACCAAAGGAAAGAGATAGATATTGTTGGCTTTGCACTGCAGAGGGAGAGAGATTGAGAAATGCTGGCAATTACTCGACTATCATCATCATCATCATCAGAAGTAGAGAAAAGAAGAAGACTGCCGGGGGCATCACAATTGTCGTCGAAGAAAAGAAGATCTCATTGTGCCCTCAACATTTCATTGGCATTATTTCTCACCATAATGGCAGCTACTACATGTAATAAAACTGCCAAAGCCTTCTTGGCAAGATCAGGACATCTCCCACGACGAATAGCAAATACCATGCGTCCACAACATCAGTGGGAAACCAGAAAGCCATCATTGTTTGGATACCCATCATTCCTCTACCCACCACCGTTCCATAATACACGGTTGTGGCTGTCTTTTTCGTCAAAATCATCATCGTCTGATAATAATAATAATAATAATTGGACCATTGGAGATACCGTCCTGGTGGATGTCCACAAAGATGGATCCAACATGGTCCAAGGCGTCATTCAAGATATTCGAAAGGGTGGATGGTACACTCTGAAACTATCTTCTGCTGATGGTGGAGAGCAGAATCAACAAGTCAAGGTTCGAAAATCACAACTGACAACAGCAACAACAGCAACAAGTACAAAACTAGAATCTGATACTACTACAGAAAACGAGTTGCTGCTTCAACAGCTACCGCTAGAAGAACCAGTACAGGCCATTCCAGCCATGACAGTTACTACAGAATCATCATCGGATGATTCATCCACCGCCACCACAGCTGCAACAATGACAGCCGATAATGACAATTCCAGCACCACCACCAACAATCTACCACCACCACCACCACCTCGCATGGATGACTTGGATGCCCTGCTACAAGCATCCGATAAGATCAAGGCAAAGGAGGACCCCTTTTTGCAACAACTGGCCCATCACGCTTCCATTGCCAAATGGGTCGTCTTTACCGATCTCCACGTGGCCCCCTCCACCCTCGAAACGTCATTGGCAGTCATCCATCGTGTTCACGAATTGGCACAACAGCGACACGCGGGGGTACTCTTTTTGGGAGATTTCTGGCATCATCGAGGAACGCTGCGGGTCGATTGTCTCAATGCCGTCTTGCACGCCTTTCGACAATGGACCGTACCCATGATTCTGATTCCGGGGAATCACGATCAAGTTACACTGGGAGGACATTCGCATGGATTGACACCGCTGGAACAGTCGTATCGAGTAACAGTTGATCATGAGGACAGCAGCGGCACAACCATTCCCGGTCCCCTGGTGTTTTCGCATCCCACCAAACTAGGAAATGCGCTCTTTGTACCACACATTCGAGATTTGGCCATTATGGAATCGGTGCTGCAATCCGACATGGCACAGTCGTGTCAAGCACTCTTTGTGCATGCCGATGTCACGGGAGCCTACATGAATGACATGATTGTTTCCACGGGGGGAGTCCATCCATCCGTGTTTCCCAGCAATCGACCCATTTATTCGGGACACTTTCACAAACCTCACACTGTCATACACAACAAGAATAAAAAGACTGCCGACACGCAAGAGGTATGCATTGAATATCTCGGATCGCCCTATGAAACGTCACTGGCAGAAGCTCATCAAGAGAAAGCACTGGTGGTTTTGGATGCCACACAAGGGTGGAAGTGTATTGAACGGATACCCATGAATGATATTGGGAGAAAGCATTTTAAGCCACAGTCGTTGGATGAGTTACTGGAACTACATGTAACAACATTGGAGAACAACGTGGCAACAGCAACTAAAAAGACTGTTAAGGAAGGCGATCGCATTGTTTTGACATTGCCACGCAGAGAAGTGCGGGATTTGGATGAAAACACTCTTTTCCAGGATCATACTCGAGCACTCCGACAAGCAGGTGTGGCCGTGGAAATACGAGAGGCGACTACAACCGCCGAGGCACAGGAAGGAGATCCTGCATCGGTTGCGGAAACTACAGGTGCCACCTCTCTGGAGGATTTGTCACCCCTCTCCACCTGGGCAAGGTTTTGGGAGGTCCAACAAGGAGCTGATTACGACGAAGAAGAAGCCATGGCATTGCAAGAGGCCGGACTGCGACTTCTGGAGGAGATGGAAGAGTCCGAGGATGCAACATCGTCGTCATCAAAAAGTACTGAAGGGTCCCTGTTGGCAACAAAAACCAATCTGCAATTAGACTCTGTGGCAGTAGAAGGTTACGGACCGTTTCCAACTCGGGTGGAATACCCCTTGAATGATAGGGGTCTTGTCCTCTTGAAGGGCACCAACTTGGATGGAGGATCGGACAGGTACGACCTCCATCTTGCTCGATTGACCTGCTCTTTGCTTTTGTCGCTTGGCACTGCATCTTGAACAACCTTAACTTGTCTCTTTCTCTCTCCATACCACTCACTGAACATAGCAATGGGAGTGGCAAAACAACGTTGGCCATGGCTGCCTTGTGGGCTATGACGGGTTCTGCAGATCCTAGACCTTTCCAAGACAGCAAAGTGGTGGATATATTGAATGACTCTAACCAGGTGAGTCCTTACACCTTGATACTGAACTCAGTTTGGTCGGGCAGGTGCCTCATGTTGGCTCTTTGCCTCTACTGATCCTGAATAGAATGCCCGTGTATCGGTGACCGGCCATCTGAATGGAAAGCCGTTTGTGATTACGAGGACAAAGACACCAAAGAAGACCGGACTCGCGTTCTTTCTGGACGGACAGGATCTTACAACTCAATCAGCGAAAGAGACAATGGCAGTCATCGAGGAAAAGCTAGGTGTCAGTGCACCCATCCTAGCTCGAACCATGTTTCATGGCCAGCACGCATTGAATGAGTTGCTGGAAGCCACCGACGCAAAGTTGAAGGAAGAACTCTCTCTGATTGTACCATTGGAGCTTTGGCAGGGAGCCGGAACTATGGCTCGGTCCAAGGGCCGAACTGCAACGAAGAAAGAAAACGAATTGCAGGGGATGCTAGCACTAAGGACTGACGACATGGAAAAGCTACAAAACAGATTCAATAGGGCCGATGCAGACTTGAAAGAGAAGGTAGAGATCTTGCGTGTCAGAGAAGCGGAAGCCAAGAGCTTTTCAGCCAAACAGCAGCAAGCAGACGGTGGGGAAGATGAGGCGACAAAAGGGAAATCTTTAGATTCACTGCGGAGAAGCCTCGAAGAAGCAAATTCATTGGTGGAAACGCACCAGAACCATGTGAGCCACCTCAAAGAGGGGAGAGCATCGGTACTAAAAGATATTGATGGAGGTCTTCGCATTCAGATGCAATCCGCGCAAACTGCAGCTGAACAACTTCAGAAAGCACAACTAGAACACCAATCTGCCAACTATGAAATGGAAACTCTCAAGGGCGCCGTTGGCAAACTGGAGAAGACATGGCAGGTTGATTTGTCTGTGGGGGAGCTTCCGAGTGCATTCAATATTCCTGAAATATGCCCAACATGTCAACAACCAGTGACAAATAATGGCCATGAACATGCTCATGAGAGCCTGCAAGAAAAAGCCGAGGATGAAATCCAGGCCACACTGCATTCTTTGGCGACTGCCCAGACAAAGCTTCTTGGAGCCCGAGAAGCTGTGGAGGATGCAGAACTCAGCCGACAGAAACTTCAGCAGGAAGCCCAGATTGTACATGAACAACGGGATGAACAAGCAACCTACTGGGATAAACTCGTATCTGATGCGGAAGAAGCGTTGAGAAGTTCACGAGAACAGGTTGCCCATCTGACGCAATCGTACACAGCTCAAGCCGAGCGTCAACAAGAAGCCGCTCTCGCACAATCAAAGCTGGAAGCACAATTGAACACTGCACGCCAAGCGGTCGAGTTTGCGAAAGAAGCCCATGGCAACCTATCGGGTGAGCTCGAGACTCTGAAGGCCGCCGTTGAGGATCTGGGAGCTCAAGCAAAAGAACAACGACGCTTGACAAAGCAATGCGCAGGCCTCTCGGATGCCTTTGGAACCCGTGGAATTCAAACGTTTGTGCTGCAAAACGCAGTTCGTGACCTTCAGTGCTTGTCACAGAAATACCTGGACGACTTTAGTGACGGTGCACAAAGACTTCAAATGTCCCTGGACGCCGGAGACAAAATCTCCCGGCGTGCTTTGGTTCGCGAACCCGATGGATCGTTTCGTGAGCGACCTCTGGCCACACTTTCTGGGGGGCAATGGCGTCGATGCTCTCTTGCGTTGACACTTGGATTTGCCGATTTGGTGGCAACTCGAGGCCGGCTGCGACCCTCGCTCATAGTTTTGGACGAGCCCCTGACGCACTTGGATCGAGCGGGTCGAAGAGATGTGGGCAAGGTGCTGCAAAAGATTCTTGGGCAGCGTGATGGGGCTGGCAGTGGCGGCAGCTATTCCAACTTTGCTACCTCCACGATCCTTCTCATTCTTCAGGATCTCGCGGCGGAAGAACTCGAAGAAGCGTTTGATTGCATCGACGAGGTGGTGAAACAGAATGGTGCCAGTTTTGTGAAAGTTGACGAGTCAACCAGCTAGGTACGACGATAAACGACATAGATTAGAGCCATTGTTACGCCGAAACAAAACGTAGGGTGCCGCCAACCCCCAATTGCAGCATTGTCGTAATGGTGTTGTTATCTCTGTTCAAACTAGCAATGTACCAAGCCCATCCACGGGTAGACCGAATAACATCAATACCCAGTACGGTTCAATCTTGGCTGCTGCCCATCGTCGATGTGCCTGTTCGTCTTCTGCACACACCATGAACGTATATTGCTGCTTGATACTACAGTACGCTTCTACCGCCCCCATCGTCCATTACTACTCGGTGCACTACCCGGTGTGGGTTTCCGTCCACCTCGTCCCCGTCGTTGTCGATTCCGTTCGGCCCGATCCCATTTTTCATCATCACTGAGGAAATGAGTCGACCCAGCAGCTCCAAATCCCCGTGTATTGGCATTGGTCAAGGAGGAATTGAGAATGGGTCCTTGCCAAACCGGTGTCAGTGCCAGTTCCGCCACAAACCCAGGTTGAGAGCGTTCTAAAAGAAATTGCAAAAGTTTGGAAGCCTGTTCCAGGCGTGCTGGAATGGCATGCAGATTGGCATTGGACTTCCAGATCCAATGGTCATCATTGACATTTTCACGAAATCCTGTGCAGTACAACATTTGTCGGGCAGCTCCATTTTGCAACAGGGTGGTTTGGACCTTGGGATTGGATATTCGCAGAGATTGATATTTGGGGTCATCGGGATGGGCGAGTAGATTGCGAAAAATGGTGTGGAGTGTTTTGACAGTTTTGGAACAAGCTGCATGTTGTGGTCCTGCTCCTACAGAATCCAATGCTGCCGCTGCAATGACCAATTCGTCGTGTCCGGTTGGATCCGCTATCAGAGACTCTAGGCGGAACATGGGACTAGTAGAACCGGAAGCGTTTTCTTCTTCTATCAACAACTGATGAGAAGATCCACTAGGACAGGGCATGCGCACGCGATAGCCTCCTAGCAACTGTTCATTTTGCGGTGCAATCACAGCGGACACGAGAAATAAATGTCCACAGCGTGAATATCGAACCATGGAAGAAAATGGCTCTACCGTGCCATTGACAAATGCCCGCCCTTCTTCGTCCATCCATCGCAGCGACAAGGCATGTGGCGTGGTATTGTCGAATTCCACTTTGATTTCAGGATTGTCTCCACTACTGGATATCGAGAAGGAATGCATCGCTTGAGTGGCCAAGGCAGATTGAGGATCATCCAGACGACCCACATTATCGGACAGTGCCAGGCCTTGCAGCACAAGGGAAGGTTCGATCAACTCTCCAAAGACACCATGAGAAGCTTCCAACAACTCCACCAAAGCAGCACTTGTAATCCATTCAAGATGAGCGTCGGAGGTTGCCATCGTTTCCGCAACAACAACAAGACGAGGATCATTTTACGATTAGCTTTGGCTTTGGTGATACAATCTTCAACTAGCTTGGTACAATTATAATTGTCAACATCCAAAAACGAAGAGTGACAGTCAAGAACAATAACAACAGCCACTTTGTCACTTTGTCGACTGTCGCCAAGAAGACTGAACCGTGGAAGCGTACCGTGGATCCGAAAGTGCAGGAACGAACCCCACGCCTCTTTGCCTCAATTGTACAGTACCAGGTACGGTACAGGCTGAATCTAAACTATCAATACAAACGCAAGCCCGCTCCCGGTAAGACATTCCAAGCGAAACGGAACGTTCCGTGAAAAGACTTAGAGGACCAGCAACCTCATCCCTAAGCTCGGATGACATCACCCCAGTGTTCATTATGTCGATACCTTACTCTATTCGGCTTTTTTTCAGCGTTCGTCTCCTGTTTCCTCAGTTTGCTCGCTACTTGGATCCATATGACGAATACACCCAATCTACGATACTGTAGGCAGAGAGTTACATCGATCCGTGACAGTGGCAACAGTACCGAACACACTCAGGTTCCGCTTTACTGGCTACACTCCGTTACCGGTACCTTTCATTGGATCCTTATGACGAATCCATGCACAACCGAACATTGTCAATCCAGCCATCGTAGCCAGCTACCGTAGAGTTCATCGATCAGTGACAGTGGCAACAGTACCGAACACACTCAGGTTCGACTTTCCTCGCTGCACCCGGTTGCCTCGCATTGGATCCTTATGACGAATACACGCACAACCGAATATTGTTAATCCAGCCATTGTAGCCGGCTACCGTACAGTTATATCGGCGACAGTGTCAACAGTACCGAACACACTCAGGTTCCGCTTTGCTGGCTACACTCCGTTGCCGGTATCTTACATTGGATCCTTATGACGAATACATGCACAACCGAACATTATGAATCCAGCCATTGTAGCCGGCTGCGGTATAGCTACATCGACGACAGTGGCAACAGTACCGAAAGTTCGGCTTTGCTCGCTACGGTTACCGGTACTTCGCATTGGATCCTTACGACAAATACATGAACAAAACCGAATATTGTTAATCCGTGTCGAGCAGCAGCACGCCTGGGGAACCCCCCCGTCCGAGTTTCCACGCCCCACAGCGTGGAAACTTGAACCCTGATGGGTCCTCGCATCCATGACCCTAATCATGGTTGCCGAGAGGACCATCTCACAATTTGCAAAATTAATTCCCACGCTCCTCACCTACAACTCAAGTACATCTCTACATCTCGCAGGTCATCACCTGCGTTCCGGAAATGGATACCCCACATGATGATGCACCGCATCAGCTCCTCAATGCCCCTCGAACAAGATTACCCTTAAGGCAATGACGCCCGTCCAAGACCACATTTGGCAAGATCAACTGCGGCAACCATGAATCACTAAAGCCAGCGACCTAGCCAAGATCAGCCATTGAACTGCCGATCGCAAGAAGGTTGTCTCTCTCTCAGCTCACAATTCTTCATTCAGCCGACGCTGAAAGCAAGAACCTAGATTAAATTAATCTCTTGCGCCGGCATCAGGTTTCGTATCTTTTCGACCCTCACCATGGCCAGCTCTAATTTTTCGGATCTCGTCTCTCGTGCAGCGGCATGGGAGGTACATGCTCCAAACTACGCTGATATCCTCACTGCTGTGGGTGGTGCCTCGAATGCAAATCGTGATGTTGCCTCTCGCGCCATGAGCCAATTTTGCCTTCGTTCACCTGTCACCTTTGGCTTCGTCCTCCAAAATGATGAAATGATTATCGACATTGGACACTCACTCTACGCTTACCCCGTGAATCCGAGCCAAGCCTCTCCTTACGACAATCTCTACGCTATCGTGGTGGGGAACGATCTTCGAAGCGCTATCATGGTGGCGCCTGGTCCTCCCCATGTCTGCCTTCGAGCGCACGGCTGACATAGCCTGCCACAACATGACGATTATTGACGGAGGAACCATGTTTGCTGCCGTTCCCGCTCCTGTGCTACACAGTGGCCCCCACGGTGGTGGTGTCCCAGACACTGATGTCTTCCGCGTCCGTCGCGTGATGCCTCTTCCGTCCTATCTTTCTGAAGCCGTCCTTGCGGCCCGTCCCGAGGGACAGTACAGTCTTCCCCAGTTCCGTGCGGAAGTTCTCACCCCTGAGATAACTCACACGGATCCTGCGCGACAGGCTGCCATCACCCCCTTGGTCCAATGGTTCCGCGCCTGTTGTACGTTAGCCGCGGGAGGTCATACGTCCACTAGTAATGACGCAGCCAACGTGGCCGCGCCCATTAGCACAAACGCGCTCCAACGAAGTACCAACCGGGTGCTCTCCCCCTACCTGGCTGCGCTTGGCGCGGTAGGTCCGGGCCTGACAAATGCAACCTTCAATGCGGGAATCATGAACCTACGTGATACGCTGGAATAACAACTCCAGTATGACCATGAGAAGAGCAACAAAACCTTCACGGATAAATTCGGGGCTGCCCTAGCCACTCACGTCCACAACCTCTGTGACGTGGCCGATGACGCAAACCTTCCCGTCATTCACCGTCTGCTCGCGAAGTCCCCTAAAGGGAATGAACACGGGATCCTGCAAGCTCAACTAGACGAACGCACTCAGGCATCGGCGCTGCCCATTAACCTCGCGAACAAACCCTTGGTCACTGGACACATTCTGGATCGTGTCTTCCGCAAGTACTTCGTGAACGGTCAAGGGACCACCTTGGGCGAAGGCCTCTCCCCCTTCTCGGTAGTGTGCCAAGGCCATTTGGAAGCCAAGGCAGTCCAGGACTTAGCTGCTCGAGCAGAGTACGTTGAGAAGGGAGCCTCCGTCACCTTGGAAGATGCCATCGCCATCACTTCCACCGACGTCAAGTTTCCCACCGATGCTCGCATTGCGGAGGAGAAGCTCTATGGGTTCTCCATCATGATAGATGTCTTCAATGGAGGAAACCATCCAGTTTCGCGCTCGGTGCGTGATGTGGCCTCTCGCTGGGATCCTACCTCCACACCATCCATGGCCTACACGCTGACAACCGGAGTGTGGCGGTGGACTTGTGCGGTCGCATCCTTTTCGAGGTCCAACAAGATTACTTCTTGTGGGTCAACGAAGCTATCCTAAATCCAGGCGCTGCTGCCCCCAACTTCGGAGCGCTCACTAGGCTCGTTCAGTCCTCCCGTGCCTCGTCTCTCGCAGAGCTCCCTGCTCACTGGCACTCGTTCTTCAAGTCCGAGCCGCCTAGCAAGAAGCCTGCCGGAGCAAACCAACAGCGAGCGGGAGCGCACCCCGTTACCAACTTCCACGGCGATGAGGACCTCTTGAAGCGTTTCCAGGACTCTGGGTTCCGCTCCATCACTGAAATGACCAAGGACCACCAGTATACTATTCCCAAACACGGTGGTCAAGACGTCTGTATGGCCTGGGCCCTCAAAGGCAGCTGCGCCTCCGGATGCAAGCGCGCTGCCACCCACAAGCGCTACTCAGCGGCTACGGTGCAGAAGCTTCACACTCTCCTCACGGACTGTGGAGTTGCTGACCCGCAGCCCTGAGTCTCCACGCCTGGACTCGCCACCCGTATTGGAGCTCCCGCTCCTATCTCGGTGGCGTCCATGCCTCGCAAGCAGTTTGGTCTCCGCCCTTTTGATCGCGATGTCTCTCCTGTGAAACCTCCAAGGACTAACAGGAGCACTCCTGCTCGCAAAACACCTTCACACGACAAATCTATCACTTCAATTCACGCCCTCTCACACGCAGCCTCGCTGTCAATGTCTTCATCATCAAAGCGGTCGGCTGGCCTACTGCCCGGATCACCTAAGAAACGCCGACCGCCTTCATCCACTACATCAAACACCACTAAAACTACTAGCCCTGCCGTTGACACCAGATCAATCCGAAATGACAGACTAGGTACGTTAGTCCAAAACCTTTGCTCAGCCTACTCGAAGGCAGAGATGTGGGAGTCTTTTGTCACCGACTTCCGAGTTCATCGAGAACAAGTTCTGGGCTGTCCTTCCATTCGACCTCGTCAAAGACGAACCCTCCCTCCTTCTATCTGCCGCTGCGGTCAAGGTGGAACGAGACCGAAAACCCCGACTCATCAGCGACCACACCTTGAACTGGGGTTGGCCCTCCGTCAATGAAACCACATCACATCACGCGCCGCCCGAGGCCATGCAATTTGGAAATGCCCTGCCGCGCATCTTGTACGATGTGCGTCACGCTAACCCCAAGTTTGGACCCGTCCGCCTCTGCAAGCATGACATCAAGGACGGCTTCTACCGCATGTTCCTGAACGCTTCCGACTGCATCCGACTCGTGCTGGTGCTGCCTCGCTATGAAGGTGAGCCCCAACTGGTGGCCATCCCAATGTCATGCACCATGGGATGGGTCGAGTCGCCGCCCACTTTCAGTGGCATGTCGGAGACTACCTGCGACCGAGCAAATGAACGCTTCCTGAAGTCCCCCAGAGCCTGTCCTCCACACAGACTTGAGCATCATGCCGAGGAAATGGATGACCTGGACCCGTCCACCACTCCTAGACCACGAGAGAAAGATGACCATGCGGCAACGCAAGAACTCCTTGGGATCGCCACCTCCCCCTTGGAGGCCGAACCGGACCACTTCGCGGGACCCTCGAACAGACCTCTGCTCCAGCCCATCGGGCAAAATGATGTGTTCGTTGACGACTTCATCCAACTGGGCCAAGGAGGAAAGACCCGTATGAAAGCGCTGCGCAGGCACTTACTCCATGGCATTGACGAGATCCTCGCGCGCCCCAACCTCAGCGAGAAACACCGAAATGAGGCAGTCTCGCTCAAGAAACTCCTGCAAGGAGATGGAAGCTGGGCTAATACTCGAAAAATCATTCTGGGATGGATCATCGACACCCTTTGACAGACTCTGGAACTTCCTCCCCACCGGAAGCAAGCGCTCGCCGACATCTTCAAGGAACTAGCTGGGTGTCGCAGAGTCAGCCACAAGCGTTGGATGCAAATCCTCGGCAAACTGCGCTTTGTCTCTGTAGCCATTCAGGGCTCCGCTGGACTCTTCAGCGCACTCCAGCTCGCCCTCACGAAGTCCAAAGGAGGGAGAATCCGGATCAACGCTGCGCTGAGATCCCACATCGATGCCTTTGCTGATCTGGCTGCCAGCCTCTGCCACCGCCCGACACACTTGGCTGAGATCGTCCCCCAGGACCCATCCTTCTTCGGCGCCACTGACGCCGCCAAGGCTGGAATGGGCGGTGTCTACTTTGACTCCGAGGAAACTCCTTACCTATGGAGGTTCCCGTTCCCTCCCAATGTGCAGGCTCAGCTCGTGTCCACGGACAACCCGAAGGGAACCGTCACCAACAGTGACCTCGAGCAAGCAGCCATCCTTGCGCAACACTCCTTGCAAGCGGCGCGGCACTGCGTCACCTACGCCACCCTCTACACTCTCTCGGACAACACCCCGGCCGTCTCCAGAGTCTCCAAAGGGGCGGTCACCTCAGATGGCCCTGCGGCGTTCCTCTGCAACTACGCCTGCCGACACCAGCGAGAGCACCGCTACTGCGCCCTCTCGTCCTACATCCCGGGTCCTGCCAACGTGATGGCTGATGATGCGTCGCGTCTGCAACACCTCACCCTGCCTGAACTTCTCGCCCACTTTGAACAGCGCTATCCGCAGAACAAACCCTGGCAGGTGTTGACTCTGCCACCCGAGGTCAGTTCACTGTTGATCTCCGCCTTGCGCTGCAGACCGCTTCCAAAAACACTGTCTCCAAGACGGCCGCCGCCCGCGACCGGACCTTCGGACGATGGTGTGACTTCTGCGCGGGCCTCGGCGTCAACCCATCTTTCTGTGATATCCCTGACCAAGAGATCCAAGCCTGCTACCTCCTTGTCTTCGGAAACCGTTACCGCCAGTCTAACAATGTCCGAGCTGACTCGGTGGACAAGGCCCTTCTTGCCGTCGGGAAGGGGATCACCGACCTGGGTCACCCGGATCCCAGAAAGCTCAAAGCAGGATCCGACCACAACCATCCAATACTCGCTGCTTTCCTCAAAGGACTCAGGGATGAAGATGGACCCCCTGACCGAGCCTACCCCGTCAACCTCTCCATCCTCCGAGCTATGCTCGATGCCCTGGACTACGACGACGCCACCTGGGGAACCCTCAACCGCCACGTCCGCGACCTCTACATCCTGGCCTTCTTCTGGCTTCTGCGCCCTGCGGAGTACCTGGATACCGGGAACCCTGAATCCCGAAGCCAAGCCTTTCGCCTCTGTGATGTCTCCTTCACTGTCCGCGGCGGCCTCCAAGTCCGCGGAGACACCATCTCTTTGAATGATGTGAAAAACCACGCGTGCCTCACCGATGCCACGTTTATGTTCACTGACCAAAAGAATGCTATCCGCGGCGAGTCCGTGGGCCACCGCCCGACCTCTGATCCGTGGCTTTGCCCAGTGAAGTCGCTCGCGCGTGTGGTCTACCACCTCCGTACCAACGGCGCCGATGCCGATACTCCCCTCTTCAACCACTTCAATGCGGCCCGCAACCGGTGGTATCCTGTGAAGCCTCAGTTCATCACCAACGCCCTCCACCACACTGCGGCCCTCATCTCCCACGACACCGGCATCAACCCTGACAAGGTCTCTGCCCGCTCCCTCCGTCCTGGTGGTGCCACATCCCTTCTCTTCGCACATGTCAACTCGGATGCCATCCGCCTTCTCGGCCGCTGGAAGTCCGACGCCATGCTCCGCTACCTGCGCATCCAAGCCGCTGCCGCCACCCACCACTACTCCCAACAGATGTTGGACCATGGGGCGTACAACTTCCCGGGAGGCACCTACGATCACCACCTCCTCCCGGAGCAAGCGCCCCAACACTTCAACGAGATTCTTCTCCACGAAGAACTCTACGAGGACTAACCTACCCTAGTCCTTGCCCCCCTGTCCTCGCCTACACCTGGACAGGGGTAACTTCCCCACCCCGCTACGCTCCCTCCCTGTTCTGCCTTTGGCTTTTTGGTTGCACGACTCAAGGCTGTCCCGTGGAACATCACATTCCCGGGACTCCCTTTCGCCGTGTGGGATCCATCCGGGACTCCCCAGTCCCGAATGGAAACCCGGGGTCTGGAGACAGTCGGCTCAGTAAATGGCCGAGTCTCTACACTCACCTAATCCTCTACTAGTCGTGCCTAGCTGCTCTGCGCGAGCGCACCTTGTCTGCGCTCGGTGTCGAGCAGCAGCACGCCTGGGGAACCCCCCCAGTCCGAGCTTCCACGCCCCACAGCGTGGAAACTTGAACCCTGATGGGTCCTCGCATCCATGACCCTAATCATGGTTGCCGAGAGGACCATCTCACAATTTGCAAAATTAATTCCCACGCTCCTCACCTACAACTCAAGTACATCTCTACATCTCGCAGGTCATCACCTGCGTTCCGGAAATGGATACCCCACATGATGATGCACGGCATCAGCTCCTCAATGCCTCTCGAACAAGATTACCCTTAAGGCAACGACGCCCGTCCAAGACCACATTTGGCAAGATCAACTGCGGCAACCATGAATCACTAAAGCCAGCGACCTAGCCAAGATCAGCCATTGAACTGCCGATCGCAAGAAGGTTGTCTCTCTCTCAGCTCACAATTCTTCATTCAGCCGACGCTGAAAGCAAGAACCTAGATTAGATTAACCCACCTCTCCCTCCCTGGTTGCACGACTCAAGGCTGTCCCGTGGAACATCACATTCCCGGGACTCCCTTTCGCCATGTGGGATCCATCCGGGACTCCCCAGTCCCGGATGGTACCCCGGGGACTGGAGACGGTCGGCTCAGTAAATGGCCGAGTCTCTCCACTCACCTAATCCTCTACTAGTCGTGCCTAGCTGCTCTGGGCGAGCGCAGCTTGTCTGCGCTCGAGCCATTGTAGCCGGCAACAGTTGCTACCGTACAGTTACATCGGCGACAGTATCAACAGTACCGAACACACTCAGATTCCGCTTTGCTGGCTACACTTCGTTGTCGGTATCTTGCATTGGATCCTTATGATGAATACATGCACAACCGAACATTATGAATCCAGCCATTGTAGCCGGCTGCGGTATAGCTACATCGACGACAGTGGCAACAGTACCGAAAGTTCGGCTTTGCTCACTACGGTTACCGGTACCTCACATTGGATCCTTATGACGAATACATGCACAACCGAATATTGTCAATCCAGCCATTGTAGCCAGTTATCGAACAAGAACCTGTTACTTATGGATACACATGACCGTTGATTCTGCAACTGAAGTGCGGCTACTCTAATTTACACAGTAAACGCTGGCGAATCGATTTTGGAGTGCAACTGAGGGGGTAACCAAAAGGAGCGCCGTCTCTGAAAGCGTTACAGTTCCTCCCACGACTCAGAGTATCCGTGAGTAGATTGAGTCATGCTTTATGAGTCAACACGATGGAACAGAGAACGCTGGCAAGCACACGTTCTCAACGAAACCAAAGGACACGGTAAACTGGAGTATTCGACAGGAGTAAAGCATCCTGCCAACGAACCGTTTCCCGCAGATACCACGTTGACTTCCGTATGAATCAAGATCAACTACCACGATGCATTGATCTAACACGCTACGAACTAGCTTTACTGATCGCATCAATCAAAGCTCACAACACAGATTATGAATTACTAAGAAGCGAACTTTGCAATACCTTGCACTCGTCTTGAATAGTTGCAGTTGATCTCGCTGGGCGGTAGCTACCTCTACGAGATCCCTCTATTCAAGTAGTATTTCCTCACATTAGCAGATTAACTAGTCGCAGTTACGCACTGCCACACCTCCATCAAGATGGCCGACGAACCAGCCAGGCTCAAGCATGTCCTATGCAACCTATGCGGCGAAGACGCTTCCAACACAGGGTATAATGCATCTCACATGCGCATCGCACTGTCTGAACAAGGAATTGATGGATGGATGGATCTCCTACTCCTCACCAAAGATGAAGTTATGGATCTCCAAGCTTCCAACGACACCAACGGCGCTCCAAGACCCGTACCTCTCACCAGGAAGAAGCTACTGCTCGCAGCGATACAGATGTATCACCATTGGTCGTTCAAGAAGAAAGCACCCATCCGCATCGTATCACTGACGGCCACCGCACTTGATGCTTTCAGAGTTGGACTCTTCCAGCCACACTGCGAAATCGTCCCATGGCAGCAAATGAGACGTAGCGATGCCACGATGACCGACGGGGAGCGTGCAATCGCACTTTGGGACAAGAACAACAAGCCCGTCCGCTCGGAGTTCAGAGAGTTTCGCGACGAATCAGCCTTCATCAAATGGAGGAAGAACTTCCTCAATACGCTCAAATCTCAAGGTCTCTCCCACCTCATTGATTCTGACTTCACGGTCACCAACGTCGAACTAGACGAGAAACAACGAGAATGGATGTACAAGACCTTCGAAGACATCTTCCAAGAGGCACAGGTGCGATCTGTCGTCCTTGCCAACGAAACCGACAAGGACACTCGTGCGATCTGGAAGGCAATTGACGAATATTACTCCAAGTCCATGGTCGCAACCCTGCGCTCAGATAAGATCTCGTCATATCTTACCTCCGCAGATATCGCAGAAGGTGTATGGAGAGGGTCCCAAGCCGGTTTCATCTCCAACTTCCTCGAACAATTTCGGCAGTACAATGAAATCAGCGACGAGCCATACACTGACCAGCAGGGAGCACGTTTCTTGGAACACTCAATCTCCAAGGCACCAAATCTCGCTCCCGTACGACGTCTCGCACTGCAAACCAAGAAAGCCGCAGGAGACACCTCCAAGTATACACTCGAGCAATACCGAGCAGCCCTTCTCGAGCAAGCACAACTGCACGACAGTGCAAATCATGCAACGTCCACACGCTCTCGAAGCAATGCTCGTCGCCGCACCTACCAGCACGAAATTCTCTTCGACGATGGTACCGCGGAAACATGTGACAACGCCTATGAGGCGTTTGTCCATGACATGGATACACCAGTTGAGGTCCTATTGCAAGCCCATCAGACAGACACTCGTGGTCCGCGCAAGGTCATGATGAACGCAACCACATGGCGGTCGTTATCCAAGTCGGATCAAGAGGCATGGGATAATATCTCTGAGCAGGGCAAGAAGAGCATCCTTGACTACACGGCTGACTTAGCTGTTCGACGTAGTCAATACAACTCTGGGCAATCATGCCCATCCTGCTCAGTCAACTCCCATGACTTCCTCGACGTGGGCAACACCACGCCACGAGCAGGCAACCTGGAAGTGTCCTCGCACCAAACCAAGTCCAACAAGACGGACACCGACCTGTTGCAGCTCGCGTACAACAAGACGCATTCAACGCCACTGTCCTTCGCTGGTGACATCGCATCCGTCCTATCACAGCTGCCCAATACGGCTACATGCGAGGTACGAGTTCACGAGGTTGATCGCTCATCCTACGAGTCCTACTCCCACGAAATGTTGTTCAGCGAGCCAGAGATTGATCCTGACTGGCAGCCCTTCGTATATCTCTCTGATGGATCCGAGGACAACCAAACGCAAACCACTCGTGAGACTACGACGACGCCGGAGGACCTCCTCGACGTACCCAACAAAGCGGATCCTCCAATGCCCGCACTCGACGATGGAGAAACAATCTTCTCACCCACCGCTCAGGATTTCTCACAGTTTGCTTACGGTACCTCCCAATACGAGGCTATCGATACGAGTATCCAACAGCAAATCCAAGAGGATCACACAGGGTACCACACCTTCGAACCGCAGGTTCTATGCGATGAACCCTTCGACCTCTGGACACGTCAACGCGTCTCCTTAACTCTGGAAGCACAGCTGGAACCTACGGCACCTCCTGTGATTGGCCCACTCATGACACCACCGTACCATCAGATTCAGCAACCTGACGATACACTCTTGCTTCATCAGCGTCAAGCTGCCGCCGAGCATGAACAGCAGCTCTTGGCCAATCTTACAGCGGAAGAAGCACCCGTCGAGGAGGCACCCATTGCAGAGACACCCGCTGGTGATCCAGAGTCCCTAGCACTGGATATTTCCCAACTCCAACTCGATCCTTCCTCTGATATTGGAGCTGATGTTGACACCGACCTCAGTTTCGCGACACCAAGCGAGGCTGACTTCCCGGAAGACCCCTCCATGCGCCACATCAAGGGCACCCATGGAATCCGCAAGGCTGTCAAACAACGCCGAGTGCTCAGACAGACCCCTGCTGCACTCGCACCTGCAGCAATGACGATGACCACTGCCGCATCCGCCCCCGCGATATCCACAACAACACCGGTCTCTGACGGCACTCCAGACTCTTCTGGATTCATTACTGTCACCTCTTCCAAACCTCGAGGACGAAAGGGCAGGACCAAGAAGAAGGAACCATCCACGACGCCCACAGGCACTCTTGGATCTATCTGCAACCTCATGTCACCATCTGGTTACAAACAGGATCTGCTCTCATCCAGCTCATCCGAATCCAGGAGCTCTGACAGTTCCTACCGCCCATCCGATGTATCCCAACAGTCCCGCACTGGAGATGCATCCAACTCCTTCGCTGCTCTTCAAGACTCCGATGATCAGCAGGATTTTCATCAGGCCGGAACACGCTAAGCCAACGTGGTCCACAGGCCTCTTCACAATCGGCTATTGCCATACCTTCCGGGGTACACTGTCACGCCCCTCCTTCGGTACCTCCCGATGCAGATGACAACACTCGCTCTCTATACCGATACGCAGTTCAGACTACTGTGGTTCGGCATAAGAACGATCGTGGTTCCCTTGTTGATAGGGGAGCCAACGGCGGGATCCTTGGTAAGGATGCTCGCGTCACGGTTACACACCAACGGCAGGTTGATGTCACTGGCATTGACAACCATGAAATGAATGGTCTGAAGATCATTGACGGCGTTGGCAAAGTCACCTCACACCGAGGTCCCATCATAGTTGCGCTCCGCCAGTATGACTACCATGGTATCAACCGTACCATCCATGCATCTGGTCAGATCGAGCACTACAAGAACCGTGTAGATGATCGATCCCTCCTATGTGGTGGCAGGCAATGCATCCACACCAACAATGGCTTCATCATTCCTCTGGATATTGTCAATGGGCTTCCGTACATGCGAATGTGCCCTCCTTCTGACAAAGAACTTGAGACACTCACCCATGTCACTCTGACATCTGGCGAGTTATGGGATCCCAAGGTTCTCGACTTCAGACACAGTGATCACGACGACTGGTACAACTGTATCGAACTCGAAGATGATGCACTGCCCAACTATGCTTTCGATTCACAAGGGCATTACAAACACCGTGAATCGCATCACGCACCCACCGTTGAAGCAATCACCCCGCTAGACGAGAATCCACTGAACATCAACCATGCTACCTTTCTCGAAGCCTACAAGATTGTCTCCAACCTCAACCAACCGTGCATCCTTGCAGAATCAGTATATTCTGCCTTTGATACTGATACCATCCCATCTAAAGACCACATCATCATTCCCGCCACCGAGTCCACTCCTAAACCACCAGACTACCAAAAGTACAGCCCATTCTTTCTCCACGTTCCCGTTGAGAAGATTCGCCGTACATTTGAACGGACTACCCAACACGCATCCAATATCCAAGCTGGACATCACATCAAGCAAACCATTAAGTCACCTTTCCCGGCCCATAATGTATGGCGACGCAACGAACCCGTTGCTACGGATACTATCTTTGCGGACACACCCGCCATTTGCACCGGAGGTCAAATGATGGCACAGATCTTCATTGGGCGTAAATCGCTTGTCATCGATGTGTTCGGTATGTCTTCCACTGCGGACTTTGTCAACACCCTTGAGGATGTCATACGAACAAGGGGAGCAATGGACAAGCTCATCTCGGATGGACACTCAGCACAAACTTCCGCGCGAGTAAAAGATACTTCGTGCACTATGCATTGACGATTGGCAATCTGAACCCCACTACCAGCATCAAAACTTCGCGGAACACAGATGGAAGCATCTCAAACGCAACCACAACTGGTTCATGAACTGGCGAAACGTTGATCCCGAAGCCTGGCTACTGTGCATGCAATGGATAGGTGATGTTATGAATCATAGCTACAGCAGAGAAATCAGCTGGATGGAGACCACCACTTGAAGTTCTCACTGGACAAACCGTGGACATCAGCATTCTACTCGTATTCCTATTCTGGGATGTTGTTTATGTTCCGCGATACAAGGACCAAGGGTACAATGCCCAACCTGGACACAACAAGTCTTCAGAGATTCGTGGACGTTTCGTTGGGTTTGCCTGGAACGTTGGACATCAACTCACCTTCAAGATCCTCACCGATGATACCAAACAGATCATATGTCGGTCCAGAGTCAGACTTGCAAAGGAAGGGATCAACAACCTCAAGCTAGACGTCGAAGCAGGAGCAATCCCAGAACGCATATACGTCAGGTCTAAAAGAGACGAAGAAGGCGATGATGCTAGACTGCCCACTATCGACATGAACCAGAGCCCTTTTGACCTTCCAGACGATGACGAAGAAGGGGAGATAGGGGAGACCACTCCAGAAGAGCCTACTCCAATGGACGAACCACCTCTCAGGGAAATGCCCCAAGTAGAAACAGTCAACGACGATGACGACAACATTGCGAGCCATCAGAAGGACAAGCCCGAGAAAGGATCATCTAGCGCGGAGGAACCATTCATCTTCAACAAACGACATATGAAGACTGACAATCCCACCGAATCAGGACTACCTCCTGAACAGATGATCGAAAGAACATTTCTCATGCCGCCCGCAGAAGATGGAACCCGAGTAAGAGCCAAGATCCTTGAAAGAGTCAAATACCACAAGGAGAAGGTTCAACAACATCCCGACATGATCAAGTTCAAATGCAGAGTCAACGACGAGTACGAGGAGATCGTAGCCTACAACGATATCGTGGACTACATTGAACAAGACCAAACTTGGGATGGCACATGGAAGTTCCGCAAGATCTTGGATCATCAAGGTCCCATCAGGTCATCTGACAAAGAACGATACAAAGGTTCGCGGTACAACGTCCAAGTTGAATGGGAAACTGGGGAGATAACTTGGGAGCCTCTCACCACCAAAGACAAGATGGGAGTACATGAGTCTGATCCAGTCACGGTCGCCATCTACGCTGAAGAACACGGTCTACTAGACACAGTTGGATGGAAATTACCGGGACTCAAGAAGATCGCAAAGACTCAAAAGCGACTCGTACGAGCGGCTAACCAAGCAAAGCTTCACTCCTTCAGGACCAAGCCCATGTTCATGTACGGATTCCAAGTTCCGCGCAACCATGACCAAGCCATGGAACTAGATGCGCGCAATGGAGACACCAAGTGGAGAGATGGCGAGATGACCGAACTCAAACAGATTGATGAGTACGAGACCTTCATCAACAAAGGAAAGGGACATAACCCTGGACCAGACTGGAAAATGGTCCGAGTGCACATGGTGTACGCAGTCAAGCACGATGGACGACACAAAGCACGGCTTGTCGCTGGAGGACATCTCACTGATACACCAGTAGACTCTGTCTATTCCAGTGTGGTTTTGTTACGTGGGATTCGTATCCTCACATTCCTCGCAGAACTCAATGATTGCGAAGTATGGGCAACAGACATTGGAAACGCCTACTTGGAATCGTTTACGACAGAGAAGGTGTACGTTGTTGCGGGACCCGAGTTTGGAGATCGAGAAGGATGCACCCTCATCATCAGCCGTGCCTTATACGGACTCAAGTCTTCTGGATTACGATGGCATGAACGATTCGCAGATGTTCTCCGTTCAATGGGATTTTTCCCTTCGAAAGCCGAATCGGACATCTGGATGCGAGACAAAAGGAGCTACTACGAGTACATCGCTGTATACGTAGACGACCTCCTTATTGTCAGCAAAGACGCATCCAAGATCATCGCGACATTGGAAGGGGAGCACAAGTTCAAACTAAAGGGAACCGGTGCCATTAGCTTCCATCTATGATGTGATTTCTTCCGCGATAAGAACGGAGTACTGAGTTACGCACCTCGCAAATACATTGAGAAGGTACTCAGCAACTACCAACGGATTTTCGGACACATGCCCAAACAGGCCTCATCTCCACTCATCAAAGGAGATCATCCAGAGACTGACACAACAGAGCTACTCGATATGGACACACAGAAGATATACCAATCTCTCATCGGTAGTCTACAATGGGCGATCCAAATCGGAAGGTTCGATATTGCCACGGCCACCATGACGATGTCCAGATTTCGGGCAGCACCAAGAATGGGTCACTTAGAACGAGTAAAGAGAATCTGCGGGTACCTTTCCAAGATGCGACACGGCATCATCCGCATCCGAAAGGAGGAACCAGATTACTCAGCGATTCCTAAGAAAGAGTACGAATGGGAGTACTCATGCTACCATGGTGCCAAAGAAGTTCAACCGCACAACGCCCCGGTACCTCGAGGCAAACGGGTCATTCTCACCACATATGTGGATGCGAACCTCTATCACGATCTCATCAGTGGACGGTCAGTTACCGGAGTTCTACACCTAGCGAACAAGACTCCCATCGACTGGTTCAGCAAGCTACAGTCAACAGTCGAGACCGCAACGTTCGGATCCGAATATGTTGCAGCCCGTACCGCCACTGAGCAGATCATTGACCTACGAAGCACATTCAGGTACCTAGGAGTACTGGTCGACACACCGACCATGATGTTCGGAGACAACGAGACGGTAGTCAACACCGCCTCAATGCCACACTCAAAGATTCTCAAAAGACACAATGCGCTTTCCTACCACCGTACTAGGGAAGCTGTTGCTGCAAGTATCTTGAGATTTCATCATATCCCTGGATCTACTAACCCTGCAGATATCCTCAGCAAGCACTGGGACTATACATCGGTATGGCCTATGCTGAATGCACTACTGTTTTGGTCAGGAGATACCAAGGATTGCGGTAAGAAACACTCAGAGTCGACAGTCGCCACTGAGGGGAGTGAAAGCGTTACAGTTCCTCCCACGACTCAGAGTATCCGTGAGTAGATTGAGTCATGCTTTATGAGTCAACACGATGGAACAGAGAACGCTGGCAAGTACACGTTCTCAACGAAACCAAAGTGCACTACGCTAAAAGCTAGTGTAAAGATCTTTCGAGTGTTTTGTGTTTGAGAGAATGAAAGTTATGAGAGAGATTAGAAAGCTATGAAAACTAATCAACGAGAGAGATCACCATCAAAGGATCGTAGATCTGGTCTCCCGCGGGAGACTATAAAGTGTGATAGAGTAGGTTGCGGTAGTAATCGTACGTATCTCCACGATCCTAAAACGGAACGCGTGGAAGATTCGTCTAGCATGGATCTAGTAGCGTGGAAGTACTCCACGCTGGCTAAATATCTAGAGCGATGTTTCATCATCAACCTAGTATGACTAGAGCGGTCATTGAGAACCCTGTCTCAATAACTATTCATGAGAGACTCAGTCATGAGTCGAACTCAAACCCTATCTAGGATCGAGTCGCGAATAAGGCTAAGAGCCGTGTATTGCATTCGCCCCCTGACAAGGGTCACAGAAGGCACGACATCAGTCGGACAAGGAGAACATATGAATTAAAGTGCGGGGCACTCTCCGGAGATTGGATGTAGACATGTGCGTCGCACGATGGCAATCCTACAAGGGGATCAGGCCTTGTACTATGGGTGTAAATACCTAATGTTCCAAGTCTGGTAGACTGTGCCGCCATTGGCGGTAGCATGTCGGAGCCGTACAGTGCCATTGTTATTGACTCGGTCTATATTGTAAGGACCTTTGTACTTTGGCCTGACCCGACTTGCCCGTGCGAAACTGGTTGAAACCTCCACCAGTAATCGTGACATGTAATTGAATGAAGGAACACGCGTCGTTTTTCCTAATCAATTGTTTTTGGATGAAGTCCTGTGCGACGTTCTTGAATTTTCCAGTATCGAAACTGACGTTGTGAATGCGTCACGATGAACCAACGTGGTAAAACTGCGACGAAGTCCATATTCATCCCGCGAGTCTTCTCGACTTCTGCGCGAACTCACGTCCTATCCATGATAACCAGAGCCATGATATGGGTCCACTTCGTCTAGACGATGGCTACTTCGTCTGCTGCTTGGAGCAGATCTCTCAATCCGAACCATCCGGTTACGGGATCAATCATGTCAAGCAATGAAATGCAGGATTCTTCTTGGATCCCCGACGTTGTATAGTCTGATCATATCTCGATAGATCTTCACATAGTCCAATAATCACCAAAGTTCTTCCTGATTCAGGAGGAGCGATATTCTGGATGCATCTATTTCTGGTATACGGGCGAGTTTGTCTCTCAAGGTAATCCAGAGCCTAGCATACCAAGTTCCTCTCTTCGAAGGAACTCTTAAGTCGCTCTCGGAATAACCTTTTACCTTGTTTGACTCTGGCATACTCCTTTTAAGAAGTCAGGTCGTTCGTATTTCGCGTAATGCAATACCACGCTCTTAGCCTTATTCGCACTCGACTAGATAGGGTTTGAGTTCGACTCATGACTGAGTCTCTCGTGAATAGTCATTGAGACAGGGTTCTCAATGACCGCGCTAGTCATACTAGGTGAGTGAAACATCGCTAGATATTTAGCGCTGGAGAATTCCACCACTAGAAATGTAGACGAATCTTCACGCTTTCCGTTTTTGGATCGTGGAGAGTAGGATTACACCCAACCAACTCTATCACACTTTACAGTCTCCCGCGGGAGTTCAGATCTACGATCCTTGATGTTATCTCTCTCGTTGATTAGTTTTCATAGCTTTCTAATCCTCTCTATCTTTCATTCTCTCAAACTCAAAACACTCGAAAGATCTTTACACTAGCTTTTAGCGTAGTGCATTTGTTAACAAACTACAATAGCCTTCAGCTACCCTCAACTATTCCTTCCACATGAAGATGGCTCAAGGCAAAGCATGCGTTCCAAACTCGAGAAAACATTGCAGAAAACCCATCTCTCCTCTCGTCGAATGAGCAGAGAAAACGAGAAATGCGAGCTACTCTTGCCACCACTTGCAGACTCCGCAACCATGTTGCCAAGCGCAGATCAGAAGATTCTGACAATACGGACAACTCCTCTATCAATTTTCATCACTTGGATGGAGAAAACACTATCTGAGGATTAGGCCAGAATAATGATTCAACGGAACCATTTTCCGATTTCTCATACCTAAATGATGAAGATATCTCACTAACTATAAAACAAGAATTGTTTCAACTGACTGAACACTACTGGCAATTAGATGAATTAGCTCAACCTAGAACTCTGATGAATCTATTT
>CAICTM010001590.1:0-26315 GCA_903772945.1 Seminavis robusta
AACCATTCCATTCGTCTCAATTCCACCGAGTCAATGGTTCTCCGAGCAATCTTTAAACCCCTCGAGGTAGCAAACTATAACTGCTTCTCGAGTGAAGTGGCGCGAACTCCTCCCACCATGCCTCCAAGCAAGGGCTGAGCAACACAAGGCAATTCGGTTCGTCCCAGGGAGGTCAGCAATTGATCTCTGTTATATGAGGAACTCGAGTACGAAGTATCACGTTGTTGTTTGCACCCCCTAATCAAGAATGACAAGAGCGCTGCGGTGCTACGATAGGATTCTCATGTACATTGCCATCTTGCAAGCCGAAAGATGGTATGCCAGTGCGTGTCTGTAAAGTGAATGGAATGAATCTGGAACAGGCCCAGTACCTATCAAGACCACTCTGGAACGTCAGTCACTTTCTCGGTCATACGGAGGAAGATCCCTGGCACGGGTCTGGCCAAGGACTGGGAACTCCCCTGCTTTATGGCTGTTTATTTCGAGCACACTATTGATTGTTTCAAGCCCTATGCAACTGGTGCCACTTTGCCAGCCCAGACGGATCAAAGCAGGTCAAGCTTTTCATGACAGGGTTTGTGGATGATACGAATTCAAGAACGAATTGCTTTCTGACAAACACTATTCCTCAGTGCAGGTATTGGTGGAGAAGGCAACCAAAGATGTCAGTGGTGGAGTGATCTTCTGTGGTCATCGGGTGGAAGCTAGAGGCTTCGAAGTTTCCTTTCATCATCTCCGATATGAGTTGATCCAGTGGAGAACCAAGCTGGTCTCGGGGACTGACTTTACACCATCCATCAAGGTGAAATCCACTGATGGGATAAACACGCCGATCAAACCAGTCGACAACTACAAAGATCACAAGTCACTGGGATGTTTCAAAGGCCCAGCTGGAAATCTCGCAGCACAGAAAGCATCCTTGATCAAGAAATGCACCCACTATACCAGAGTTCTGAAGGGATCCCCACTGAATTAACGGGAAGCCAACATGTTCTATCGCAGCATCTTCCTTTCGAGTGTGGGTTATTGCTTGGAGACCACCTTCTTCAAGGATGTCGATCTCGATACCATTGAATCGGCTCCACGCCGAGCTGCACTTCAGAAGATGGGGTATCGATCGAATACTGCGAAAGTGATCTACTATGGTTCCTGGAAGTTGGGGGGTATAGAAATGTTTCGGCTCGCTGACAAGCAGGGAATTGGGGTCATCCAGCAGTTCTTAAAGCACTGGAGGACAAGGTGCACGCCATTGGAGACCTAAGTGAAGTCACATAGCATGGTTGCAATTCCATGCCGGAATTGGCCGCCCATCCTTGAGGATCTCGAAATCGATTGTCATCTCCCAGTCGGGCTGTTCCAATGCATGCGAATGTTCCTTCAATCCGTTGGAGGCACGATTGAAGTGCACAACGCTCACATTCCGCCGTTGCAGCGCGAGCAAGACTCCTACATTATGGATTGGGTAGGGTGGTATGGGAATTTCTCGAGGCAGACTTGAAACGAATCAACTATGTGCGTCTGTACTTCCAAGTTGTCACGGTAGCTGATATCACAACGGCATGTGGCACATACATCCGGGAGGAGTTCTGGCATGGCTTTTCCAGTCCTCTGATGCCTCGACCACCTATTTCAAGAGATTTCAAGATCGACCCAAAGATCCCAGGACTTGGTGTTTGTGGAGGAAAGCGTTATCCTTTTCGCTCCGAATCTGCGTTGGATGTACCCCTGGGGAGGTGGCTCGTCTCTGCTGACAAGCTCCGATGCGCCACAGGTTCTTCTAGAAGTCGATGCAAACGTCGTCTATCAACAAGTTGCAATGAAGAGTCAGAATTCTGGATGTTCCAACATCCAGTCCCGAACAAGGAACGGACAGTCATCGCTGGGAGTTGGAGATGAGACTACCTGGACGCCAGCATCCTACACAAATCGTGCCACTGGATCCCTACTTCCCCCGATCTTGCACCTCTGTCCAGCCAGACTCTGGAAGCGGCGAGTACTAGACCTGACCCTCTTCAACAAGCGTGAGACAGTGGTAGTTGGTAGTGGTTTCACAGCAGGCATTCCTGCTCGTCCACTACCACCCACACCGACAACATTTGAGGATTTCCTTGCCACTTTGGAGCCTTGGGAAACAGCTCTCTATGACGAGCTTGAATGGATGGTGGACGCCTACTCAGTCCTGCAGATTGTCACAGCCATGCCCTTCTGGATGGCCAGCGATGGGGCTGCAGACATTGACGCCGGCAAGGCGATTCGATTTCTGCAGAGAGCAAACCATCAGTTTTCTCGCCCTTTGGGTCTCGGTTATCCAGCTGATCTTACCAGGAATGGAGAGGCTCGGTTCAAAAAGATCCTGCAGCGTCATGAGAGACATGGGAGTCCCCCTGTGCAGGAGCTCTGCAGTGCACTCCCTAATGGAAGTGTATGCATGGTTCTCAGTGGTGTATATGTTTGGCATTGGGAGACACCTTGTGATGGCAAGTTTCCCATGGAAGTACCTCCTATTGACATCAGCAATGTTCGAAGGGGGCAGGATCCTGCGGTAGTCTTCCCCCCGCAGCCCAGCCATGAGATCACGGGTCTCTTTCTCGTGACGCCTTCCCATCTCATAATAGAAGCGATTGATGTGACAATTCCATTCACACTGAGTTCTGGTCAGTGTGCTGTAGTAGTGTGCGGCCGCGAAATCCACCATCGCCTTGTCTGGTCTGATAGAGTCTTTGTCAAAGCTGAAACCACTTCTGAAGTAGCTCTGAGCCACCAGCTTCAAAATTCCACTCTGCTGGTGAATGATCTGATGCCTGTAGAATTCGCCAGCAGTGCCTTCAGGAATAAATGTGTAAGCCATTGCTCTACGTTGCTTGAGCTCCTCCAGCTGGTCATCAGCGAGATGTTTGCAACCGTCTTTTGCACTAAAGTTAACTGATCTTTTGTGGACGTTTGACCTCAGATGTGCATACAGACTGTTATAATTGATGAGACTAGCCCTGCTTCTACCGCTGGCTGATCTCGCGCAGAGAGTACAGACCAACTAAAGCTTCTGCCTACAACCAGGTGTTTCACAGGACAGCTGTTCCAAGATGTCAGAGTACTCCGTTTTGAGCTGCCTACCTATAAGGTCAGTGTGTGCAGCATGCTTCTTGCACTGAGGACACTCGTGGGGGCCCCTGTCCTTCGCAACATGTCTTTGGCTTTCTGACATGGTTTATTTTCCTTCTTCTTCTTTTCTTTCTTTCTATCAGCAGAGAACACTATCGCTTCTCTCTCTCTCTCTCTCTTGGATTAACTTTATTGTGATCAGGAGAAAATGTGAGGCAGTTTCACCAAGTAAGCCGAGACTTGGTTCTTGGGAAATGGCGGCAACACAATGATGATTAAAATTAGAATGGCGAGCAGGCCACTCCTCTGAGGTTGCAGATAGATCCAAGAGTGCCTGTGGGCGTCGTGGATGGTTCCTTCTTCTTGGTCCTGCCCTTTCGTCGTCGAGGTTTGGAAGAGGTGACAGTAACGAATCCAGAAGAGTCTGGAGTGCCATTAGAGACCAGTGTTGTCGTGGAGACCGTGGGGGCGGATGCGGCAGTGGTTGTCGTTATTGCTGCAGGTGCGAGTGCAGCAGGAGTCTGTCTGAGCACTCGGCGTTGTCTGACAGCCTTGCGGATTCCATGGGTGCCCTTGATGTAGCGCATGGAGGGGTCTTCCGGGAAGTCAGCCTCGCTTGGTGTCCCGAAACTGAGGTCGGTGTCAACATCGGCTCCAATATCAGAGGAAGGATCGAGTTGGAGTTGGGAAATATCCAGCGCTAGGGACTCTGGATCACCAGCGGGTGTCTCTGCAATGGGTGCCTCCTCGACGGGTGCTTCTTCCGCTGTAAGATTGGCCAAGAGCTGTTGTTCAAGTTCGGTGGCAGCTCGACGCTGACGAAGCAAGAGTGTATCGTCAGGTTGCTGAATCTGATGGTACGGTGGTGCCATGAGTGGGCCAATCACAGGAAGTGCCGTAGGTTCCAGCTGTGCTTCCAGAGCTAAGGAGACACGTTGACGTGTCCAGAGGTCGAAGGGTTCATCGCATAGAACCTGCGGTTCGAAGGTGTGGTACCCTGTGTGGTCCTCTTGGATTTGCTGTTGAATACTCGTATCAATGGCCTCGTATTAGGAGGTACCGTAAGCAAACTGTGAGAAATCCTGAGCAGTGGGTGGGAAGATTGTTTCTCCATCGTCGAGTGCGGGCATTGGAGGATCCGCTTCGTTGGGTACGTCGAGGAGGTCCACCGGCGTCGTCGTAGTCTCATGAGTGGTTTGTGTTTGGTTGTCCTCGGATCCATCAGAGAGATATACGAAGGGCTGCCAGTCAGGATCAATCTCTGGCTCGCTGAACAACATTTCATGGGAGTAGGACTCGTAGGATGAGCGATCAACCTCGTGAACTCGTACCTCGCGTGTAGCCGTATTGGGCGGCTGTGATAGGACGGACGCGATATCACCAGCAAAGGACGGTGGTGTTGAATGCGTCTTGTTGCACGCGAGCTGCAACAGGTCGGTGTCCGTCTTGTTGTACTTGGTTTGGTGCGAGGACACTTCCAGGTTGTCTGCCCGTGGCGAGGTGTTGCCCACGCCGAGGAAGTCATGGGAGTTGACTGAGCGGGATGGGCGTGATTGCCCAGAGTTGTGCTGACTACGTCGAACAGCTAAGTCAGCCGTGTAGTCAAGGATGCTCTTCTTGCCCTGCTCAGAGATATTATCCCATGCCTCTTGATCCGACTTGGATAACGACCGCCATGTGGTTGCGTTCATCATGACCTTGCGCGGACGACGAGTGTCTGTCTGATGGGCTTGCAATAGGACCTCCACTGGTGTATCCATGTCGTGGACGAAGGCCCCATAGGCGATGTCACAGGTTTCCGCTGTACCATCATCGAAGAGAATTTCGTGTTGGTAGGTGCGGCGACGAGCATTGCTTCGAGAGCGTGTGGACGTTGCATGATTTGCACTGTCATGCAGTTGTGCTTGCTCGAGAAGAGCTGCTTGGTATTCATCGAGTGTATACTTGGAGGTGTCTCCTGCGGCTTTCTTGGTTTGCAGTGCGAGACGTCGTACGGGAGCGAGATTTGATGCCTTGGAGATTGAGCGTTCCAAGAAAAGTGCTCCCTGCTGGTCAGTGTATGGCTCGTCGCTGATCTCATTGTACTGCTGAAATTGTTCGAGGAAGTTGGAGATGAAACCGGCTTGGGACCCTCTCCATACACCTTCTGCGATATCTGCGGAGGTAAGATAACACGAGATCTTATCCGAGCGCAGGGTTGCGACCATGGACTGGGAGTAATATTCGTCAATTGCCTTCCAGATCGCACGAGTGTCCTTGTCGGTTTCGTTGGCAAGGACGACGGATCGCGCCTGTGCTTCTTGGAAGATGTCTTCGAAGGTCTTGTACATCCATTCTCGTTGTTTCTTGTCTAGTTCGACGTTGGTAACCGTGAAGTCAAAATCAATGAGGTGGGAGAGACCTTGAGATTTGAGCGTGTTGAGGATATTCTTCGTCCATTTGATGAATGCTGATTCGTCGCGAAACTCTCTGAACTCCGAGCGGACGGACTTGTTGTTCTTGTCCCAAAGTGCGATTGCACGCTCCCCATCAGTCATCGTGGCATCGCTACGTCTCATTTGTTGCCATGGGACAATTTCGCCGTGCGGCTGGAAGAGTCCAACTCTGAAAGCGTCGAGTGCGGTGGCCGTCAGTGATACAATGCGGACGGGTGCTTTCTTCTTGAACGACCAATGGTGATACATCTGTATCGCCGCGAGCAGTAGCTTCTTCCTGGTGAGAGGTACTGGTCTTGGAGCGCCGTTGGTGTCGTCGGAAGCTTGGAGATCCATAACTTCATCTTTGGTGAGAAGTAGGAGATCCATCCATCCGTCAATTCCTTGTTCAGACAGTGCGATGCGCATGTGAGATGCATTGTACCCTGTGTTGAAAACGTCTTCGCCGCATAGGTTGCATAGGACATGCTTGAGCCTGGCTGGTTCATCGACCATCTTGATGGAGGTGTGGCAGTGCGTAAGTGCGACTAGTTAATCTGCTAATGTGAGGAAATACTACTTGAATAGAGGGATCTTGTAGAGGTAGCTACCACCCAACGAGATCAACTGCAACTATTCAAGACGAGTGCAAGGTAAATGCAAATTCGCTTCTTAGTAATTCATAATCTGTGTTGTGAGCTTTGATTGATGCGATCGGTAAAGCTAGTTCGTAGCGTGTTAGATCAATGCATCGTGGTAGTTGATCTTGATTCATACGGAAGTCAACGTGGGATCTACGTGAAACGGTTCGTTGGCAGGATGCTTTACTCCTGTCGAATACTCCAGTTTACCGTGTCCTTTGGTTTCGTTGAGAACGTGTACTTGCCAGCGTTCTCTGTTCCATCGTGTTGACTCATAAAGCATGACTCAATCTACTCACGGATACTCTGAGTCGTGGGAGGAACTGTAACACTTTCAGTGGAAGAAACACGAGCAGCTGCAACGAGAGGTAGAGCTCCTGTATGAAAAAGCGGATCTACTCCCAGAACATCTCCTTGATACCATCTTCAAACGACCCCTGGAAGAACAGATGGCCAAAGGGCCGGGGGATATCAAAGCATGGCTGGTCAATTGGCTTCCAGTTGTTGACGAAGCAATGGGGGACGAGCATGCACGCGAGCAGCTTTCCCAGGCAGGGTAACTATGCACCAATGTGGGATTCCCATAGCAATAGCGGGCGATTTCAGCTTAGCCTAGTTAGTTAGTCATACAGCACCCTCCGGCGTTTTGCTCAATTTCTCCGGTGGGGGGCATACACTAGGCCCATTCGTAAGTGGGTGCCTTTGTGCGTCTGAGGTATGTGGGTTCATCATGGCACCGTTCAGCGGGATTGTCTGACGAGGTGTAGCCTTTAAAATAAAACTTCGTTATTTTTTTGTATGTTTGCAAACAACTTACAGCTGGCTTAAATTAAAAGCTAGGTGCCACCACCCTAGGTGCCACCACCTTAACAATGTATCCTAAGGTCTGGTCGTCGTCGGGCTTTTTCCGCCGAACGGTAAGATAAATCGAGCGAAAGCTTCCATCACCATGCTGCTTCTTGCACCTCTTCTGGGTCTTTTCAGCCATACCACACATAAACAAACTTGTTGGGATAATAGTAAAGAAGAGGAAGAGACTTGATCTGCCACTCAGAGGTGCCCAGGAAGGCTTTTAAACAGCCATATCGCCGATTTTATCTCTAAGGCTACAGTGCCCCAAAGGTGGCAGGCAAGGGCTCTTTGCCACCCAGAGATATAAAAGAGAGAGTACCCAGAAGCAGAAGGTGTCTAGTCAGGCACAGCAAACATTCTTTCAGATCGTGCAGCAGCAGCTTTAGCTCGATTTTTTGTGTCGTTGGGCGATGCGCGCTGGTCAGTAGGATACACCGTTAAAACAGAATTCTATATTCATAAAAATGATTTATCTTTTACAGCTGGAGTCCAAGTACAAGTATTTCAGTATCATTTTGTTTGTTGATCCAAATACAGCATCTATTTGACCCAACGAGACTATTAAAAAAGCTAATTGATCAGCTTCTTGGTCCATAGATAAATTTGTACCAATTCTTGATTTCACAGCAGGCTCCAATTCTTGAAAATGCCATGAGATTCCATGTTGTTTTATTCTATCCAATACTACCTCAAGAATACTATTAGAAATGCACAAAAGTTTATTCAGTAATAGATAATTTCGGCTCATATAGCTTACTCTATCTTTTGTTGGAACTAGACTCCACAGAGATTTAATATCATCAATAAGATTTTTTTCTTCTTGAGCAGAAATCTCTTCTAGCTGATGGCTACTCGCTTCACGAAGTCCTTTTTGAAAAGAATCACGATGTTTGCTGGCGCTCATGTCAAATCTGATTTTTTTCAGTGACATTTGATATTGTCTATTTTCAATTAAAGAAGGATTGAAAAGAACCCGAGCAATTATATCCTCAATGCCTCTTGTTTCACTTTTCAGAACTAGCAAGGGATACTCTCTACTCTGTAAAAAGGACATTGTGCCAACTTCAGGATGACCTATGGCAACAAAAGGTGTTTCAACCGAGACAATATCACCAAGTTTGTTGGCAAGCGAATATTTGAGATATTTGACTGTTATATTTTCAAAGTTATAGCAAAGCAGATTGAGATCAGAGTTAGCCAAATGTGACATATAGATATCTTCACTATCAAATTGTTCTATAAATGTTGTGTGCTTAAAAATTGCAAAGCTTGGTTTGTGGTGTTTGTAACCTCGTCTTGTAACTATATAGAATTGTACTGGTAATCCCATATTTGCAAGACTTTCTACTGCTTGAGCAACTTGCTGCACCGTTTTTAGGTTTGTATCTGATGCCAGAGCACCCACATAACGTACCGTTTTAAAAGTGTTTTGTTTTTGTTTTGTCTTGAATATTTTTTCTGGTTTGACATAGTTGTGAGCAATTTGCATGCGATTTTGAGCAATTCCGTAATTTTTCTCCATATATTGAAGCATCTTTTCTGAAATGACATAAACAAGTCTTGCATTGTTGAAAAAAAAATTCATAACACGCTGATAAATAGTTGTGAGCTTTGTATTTCCCATTGCTTCAATTTTGCCCAGCAAGTCATCCATATAGTGAATTACAAATGGCTTTTTGAGAATAAGCAGTGTAGCAATCTGAAATATTGTCATTATGTGTTTGTCACTAGTCGGGTGAACATATAGCAAATCAGGATTAAATTCAATCAAACTTCTTAAACCTCCAAAAACACCTGTCGCATTCATTTCAGGAACATAATAGTCATATGGTATCTGATGAAAAGCTGAAATATGTTCATAGTCTAGATCATTGCAATGTATTGTAAAGAGACTATTCAGGTCCCACCCTTGAAACATTGCTTTCTTCAGTTGTCCTGTTGGAGACTGGTGACCAAGGTAGATATAATCTAAAATTGCTACGCGGGGATCTAAATATTGCTGAACAGCTTCACCGTGAATAGCTTTTGTATAGTTGACTCTTGGAAAAACCTCCAATTGCCCTCCAACTCCTGCGTTCATAATTTGTATACCTTTCAAATCTGAATACAATCGAAATTTTCTAAATGCTTGAAGCATTCTATACACATTTGGATTATGCCAATGAAAGCGCTCTCTAAAATAATCACTGTTCAAGTGATTGATATCAGGTGAATTAGATGTCATTACATCAATGCTGTTTGCTATATTCCGATCAGTATTATTTATATTGTAGGTTGCATCAACTCCAACAAGAAAGATGTTTTTGAAACCTAGTGAAACTGCAATTTGCATTCCGGTATATGTAACTGTTCCAGCTGCATAGGAGTGAGCACCTACATTATCAGACAAGTCGTTATCCACTGGGAAACTAGTCTGAGGTATATGATTGATAAAGATAGTGTTTTCTTGAACTGGCAAACAATATCCTAGATATGATGGAAATATTTTCACTGGAGCAGTAAAAGTTTCAATTTCTTTGACTCCATCCTCTGCTATTAGATGATCTTCCACCACATAAATTGTGGGTATGAAGTCATTCTGAAGGAAAATACTATTAAAACCAATGGTTATTTCATTTTTCAAAAGATTGAGGTTGGTTTTTTTAAGACTGGGACCATTTCCAACAATAAATATTTTGTTCTTGCCAGAATGCTTGATAATTTTCTTTAGTGCGATCCACCGACTAGTTGAAACTTCCTTATTTTTATCCTGGACAAGCATACATATATTTTGAAGCCCTTTCACTTGTTCAACAAGAGGGATTTTCTTTGTAGATAGAAATAATTGATTTTGAATAGAGATTTTCCTAATGAGATCGTCTTTTTTTACAAGCATTTCACCATCAAAAATACAGCTTTTATACACTGTGGACTCTGGTTCAACTTGATAAGGAAGGTGGTGAAACAAATCTTGTACTTTTTCTTTAATTGATACCAACAAATTTTCCTGATCATAGTTGTTTAGTATGGCGGCGTTAATGTTAGGGTTGAAACCCAGTTCTTCGCTTTCAAAGGGAGAAAGAAGAACTAGCGCTCCTTGCAGATACAGAAGCACTGTCAAAGTAGAAATAAGTTTGATATTTATTTTCCATTTCCGTGTCAAAGCAGAAATAAGTTTTATATTTGGTTTCCATGTCCGTATTGACCGCATAATTGCTTTCAAAATTCTGCTTTTGAATTAGTTAGTGGCGGTAATGGAATTTACAAAATATTTTTTAAACCCTTCATTATTTATTTTCTGGAAATAATAAGTGTAAGAAGAAATGGAATCAATGATCTGGCTGTACAAAAGCATTGCAAGATTGTGAATATGTTGATGATCAGAGAATATGTGGCCATCTGATACAATAGAACACAGTCATCATGCAGCAACTACGTATCGGTTCTGTGAGAGGAGTCTAAACCAGATGGTGGTTGGACTCAGCCACGAGGTGAACCTCACGGAACTGACTAGGACCAGGTAGACGTAAACTCCTCTTATAGTTTTTAGCTTTTTCATATACTGTACTACACCTTGGCCTCTGATTCAGTTATGAGTCCAACTTTTGATGTGACAGGACCTGCACCGGTCATGCCCAAGCAAGCACCAAGTTATTCGTGTCTCTGGACGGGATTCTTTTGAACCCATGTAAGGAGATGGAAAACTTGAGGAGACAATTGCGAGGTGTTGCCTTTAGCTGAGGCAATATCTGACGATAGGACAGCCAGTCCCACCTCCTAGGATGACAACTTGTCACCTAACTACCTAGTTGAGGGCTCCAGATGAACAGTTATGGCCAAGATTGTTAACACTGACTTTTATGGGGAGATAGACAGATGCCTCCTAAGCCAATGAGCTGAGATGCAAGTATGGGGAGACCAGATGGGATCCCAATTGACGGTCAAATAGTCCAATGCCAATGCACCCTTTCTCTCCTGAACACGACTGGAGGTTTGATCACAAGCCCATGTGATGCCCCTCCCAATGTGTCAAGTGTTACTCAGCAATGGACACCTTGATGTATTCAAGAGGGTTGGTAACCCCTGAGGTAAGCAACCAAAGTCCACACTGAGAAGTCAGATGCTACCAGCAGTTCATGGAAGTATCGAGGGAAGCCCCATGATAGGCAAGCTTGTTGGCATCCCATCCATGACTCCAATGGTGGGGAGCGATGAGATTATGCCATAGGAGCCATATGGGTGCAGCGCAGCTGTGCTGGCTCAGTCTGATGGAAAGATCGCTGTTGCATCTATACAGTCTTTCAGTACAAAGAGCTGTGTCACCATCAGACAAGATAGGAACAGCTGTAGAGGACATAGAGTTCCTCTGCAAGAAAGGATGATGATGTTCCTCGTCCAGGACCTGTCTAGATAGATGGCTTGATCTATACCAGCCAAAAGAGATGCATGGATCTGTATCCTGCATGGCTGGATGATGGAGTTTCACGCCAAATTGTGTTTTGTGTGTTTGTTCTTAGCATAGTTTAAAGAAGAAGAAGTAATGAAGAAGAGTTGACCTGAGAAACAGACCCAACAGCACAAGTAGAGCTCTGCAGTAGATCGGATCCTGTATGGCCAGTGCCAGGGTATTGAGCAATTAGACTGTTCAATCATTGCTTCCACAGTGATTGAATAGCATTGGCTGCCAGCCTTGGGCTGGCCTTTCCAGTGCCAGTGGAAGGAGATCTCCACCAAACAGAGCTCTCCATCCCAGCTCTTGTACATCTACCCCTGAGTTCCTCTGGAATTCATAGGGAGAGGAAGATCCACCCCATCGTCGACAAACCGGCAAGCAGGTTCGTGCAAAGCCCTTGAACACCATGTGTTCAATTTCGGTACATCTGGATCTGGAACAAGATCACCATCTACGTTGGACAACAGATGGGTGATGACATTGGCAACGAGCTCCGGAACCTGACACCAACCGTGTTGACGCCACCGGAATACTCAGCGGAGACCCAGACGAGGCTCCACTTAGCAGCCGAACGACACCAGCAGAAAAACACATGTCTGCTAACGGCGAACCAGACCAGCCTAGCAATGCTGGAACAACAGATAATCGCGGTCAATCGGGACCTGAATCAAATAGATAGGTTGCGAGCGTTAACGATAGAAAAAGCAAATATCGTCAATGACATAGCCGACCTAGAAGAAGCCCTTCAAGATCCACCGGAAGAGGAACTCCGGGGATCAGAGAAAACAGAGTATGGAGGACTCATGAAGACCTACCATACTATGTTGGCAAAACTTCAAGAGAATAGGGGTAAAGCATTTAACTTGATCCTTGGGCAGTGCACCCGATTATTGAAGGACAAGATGTCACAGAACACGGATTACGATGCCGTTCTGCTAAAATGCAACCCACTGGAGCTACGAAAAATGATCCATAAGACGATCATGGCCCAGACTGACGATAACTACGTGTACCACACCATCTACCAACAGGAAAAGGCATTGATGAATTTCCACCAAGGGAGCCTCACCCCCTCCGAATATCACGAGCAATTTACCACGAAAAGGGACATCACAAAATCCGTGGGTATTTCCAAGGTACACGACGCAGCGTTGCTGCATACCGCTGAACTACTCTATGACGACACAGAATACGCCGACCTCGGAACCAAGGAACAAAAGAAAGTCATAGATTATGCTGAAGAACGGTACTATAGCTACATCTTCTTAACAAATAGTTCAGCCGAGAATACCAAACTTAAACAGAACCTAAGGGACGACTTTGCCAAAGGCACTGACAACTATCCCCATACTATCCATGGCGTATTACACCTCTTGGACAAACACACCAAGAGTAACACCCCACGACAGTCCACTTCCCATGGAAGCTCCTTTGCTCAGACAGGGCAAGGCGGGAGAGGACGGGGTGGTGGCAGAGGAAGAGGCCGCAGAAACGCAGTCTTTGACAGCGAATCATGGAAAGACAAAGAGTGCTATAACTGCCACAGGACGGGGTATCCAGCCTCGCATTGTCCGAACAAAGATAAAGATAAAGATGACAAAGACAAGTCAAAACAAAGCAAGTCGAGCAAGCATAGCAAGTCGAGCAATAAAAGCTCGAGTAGCAGCCATAAGAAGACCTTTGCTACACTCGGCAAACTGCAGCGGACACTGACAACCCTGTAGGAAGAACAAGATGAAGCTGACTCTGACATGACGGATTCAGATTCAGAGCAATCGAAGCAAAGCCACTTTACGTTCGTACCATTGTTCGCGGACGGAACCAAGCGTGCAAACGGAACCAAGCGCGCGAGTGGAATAGTCGCCCACACGAAAGGATTGGATGACAAAGATATGAGAGAGGTCCAGCTACTGGACAACCAGTCCACGTTAGATTTATTCTGTAATAGAGACATGGTTACCCACATTAGGAAAGTCGATCGTCCTATATCACAGTGAAGAGTACCGGAGGCAAGCTGAAGGTACGGTACACCGCCAAAATACCCAGCCACAAACACAGAGTATGGTTCGACGAAAGAGGAATCATGAACATCCTATCTGTTAAGAGTGTCCGCAAGAATTGCGACACCGTCTACGACTGTCCGAAAGGAACGTACACAGTCAAGAGACCAGGCCCACCGGGCGTAGTATATCAAATGAACAGTGAAGGAATACACGTTCATGACCCTAGGAAACAAGGGAAGGTACTTGTGAACACTGTCGCCAAAATAAGGAAGGCTTCAGCAAACGACAAGTTAAAGCAGCATCAAGGGCGACAATGTTGTATAAGCAACTCGTCTGTCCATCGATTAAAGACTTTCGATGGGCGATTATGAGCAATCAAATCGCAAATTGCCCAGTGACCGTTGAAGACATTGACACGGCACAAGCAATATGGGGCAAGGATATTAATGTGCTAAAAGGCAAGACCACTCGCAAGAAACCGAATGCAGTGGCAGGCAATGCAATGAAAGTACCAATAGACTTTTTGCAACTACACAAGGATGTGTTCCTGACGATGGACATCTTCTTTGTGGCAGGAATTCCGTTCCTGTTAACTCTAAGCCGTAAAATAGATTTTACAACAGCTAGACACCTGCCCAACAGGAAGCTGGAGACCATCCTAGAAGGATTTAATGAGGTCTATCGATTTTACAAAGCTCGTGGTTTTAAAATCACGACCGTTCACGTGGACAATGAGTTTGAACCTCTGTCCAACACTATCATGGCAATGCCGGGTGGACCGGTAGTCAATGTTGCCAGTGCTAATGAGCACATACCCGAGATCGAACAGAGAATCCGTGTAGTCAAGGAAAGGACACGAGCTGTCCGGCACAGCCTACCGTTTACATGCATGCCAAAGATATTGACCGTCAACTTGGTGTTACAAGTCATCAAACAGCTGACGTACTTCCCAAGCAAAGCGGGGATCAGTGTGACAATGAGCCCCCGAATGATCATGAAAGGAGAGTCCCTGGACTATAAAAAGCACCTGAGCCTGCAGTTTGGAGATTACTGCCAGCTGCATGAGGAAGACTCGCCCCGTAACAGCATGGTTGGATGCACGAAAGCGGCCATCTGTATGGGAACGAGCGGAAACAAACAAGGAGGTTACAGGTTTATGAGCCTCCGCTCTGGCAAGAAAATTACTAGGCATTCGTGGGACAAGATCCCAATACCCAACACAGTAATAGCTAGAGTCAACCTATTAGGAAAGGGTCAACCTAAACTACTCGATTTTACTGACCGAAAGAATAGGCCCATAGGTGATGTCGAGATCACAGGAGTGGACGAGGAAGAGGGCACTGACGCACCCCCCCCCCACAACCACAACCTATGCTCCAAAACGATGAGGCCCTGGACGCACAAACCATTGACGAGATGGAAAACGATCCCGACGAACACCAGGCCAACGACGACGAAGCAACAGAGGCCGAGGTCAATGACCAACCGGAAATAGGCGTTGAACTGACTGCAGAACCGATCGTCGAACCGACCGTCGAACCAGTCAATCAGCCTATTGTTGAGACGGTAGAGGAACCGGAACCTACAACTGACCAACAGCCCATGGAACAGACCCCAGGAGTGGACGTTCCAGCCCAAGCGGCACCTGAGTAGATGCCAGGAGTGTGCAGGTCCAGTAGGGTGAGGACACAAGCAAAGGACCCGAATATTCCTAGCTTCTCCGGGAAGAAGTATGAGACGACCAATGTCCATACAAATGAATGTGTGTTGCACCCAGATGCACACATATTCCACACACAGGTAGAGGAAGCACCTGATGTGGTAGCCACCATCATGACACAGTTGTCATTGAAGGCTGGACCCAAGGAGTGGAAGGACAAAGCGCATGATGCAGCCTTTGCCGAGATGAAACAGTTACATCTCAGGGACACCTTCCGTCCTAAGAAAATGGAAGAACTCAGCGAAAAGGAACGCAAGAGTATCCTAGAGTCACACCTGTTCCTGAAGTTGAAAAGGAACGGGAAGATCAAAGGCCGAGCGGATGCCGGAGGCAACAAACAGCGTGACTTCATCTCCAAGGAAGACGCAAGCTCGCCAACAGTGTCGACAGAAGCAGTGCTACTCTCCTGCATCATCGACGCTGAAGAGGAAAGGAACGCGGCAGTCATTGACATCCCGAACGCCTTCATCCAGACACGAGTCGAGGATGAAAAAGATATGGTAATCAGTAGAGTAAGAGGAGTACTAGTAGATATGCTGGTTAAAATTGCCCCAGATGTCTACAAACCGTTCGTGACAACGGATAAGAGAGGCAACAAGCAGTTGCTACTGCAATGCTTGAATGCCATCTATGGTACCATGGTAGCCAGTCTACTATACTACCGCAAGTTCCAGAAGACGATGCTCCGGCACGGATTTAAAATTAATCCCTATGATCCATGTGTAGCCAACACTTTTTCACGGGAAGCCGAAGCACCGCGGAGCTTCCCCTCTGAATCTGTCACTACAAGAACAACAACACTAATAGCAACAAACACAACCAATCGGTCATACCTATACCATTACACTACCTATTAGCACCATTAGAAGCATTGAAACGAAGCGAAAGGACCTCAGGAAGCCTGTTTTCTGTTACCTTGTTGAAGAGTAATGTTTTACTATAGGAATCCGCTCAACGTCATCACAGGAAACACACTCCCTTTTCCTCTCTTTATCTCTCATTCAAGGTCTCCGGTTGACAGGATCGACACCTCCCACCAACTCTCCTATCAAGCGCACCTCCTCTATCAAGCGACTATCAAAGCGGCGTTCTCCGGTTCAGATTAGAAAGCCATCCCCATTAAAATCCTACTGGATCGGGCGGGTTTTCTCTTCTCGGCCACCGCCGACCAAGTTGGAAGAATTTGACAACAAGAAGAAGTCTCCGGTCTTCCACAGCACAGTACAGAAAACAATTCCCATACGTATTTGTTGTTTTCTGAACTAAGCTCCTGACGACCGACGAAATCCCATTGTCAACCGATCCTCTTCTTCGAACGATCGATCTTCTTCCTCAACAACAACAGGCTCCGATTAACCTTACCCCTAAGGCAACTGACTAATCCAAATCCGAATCGCAAATCGAATCAAATTACGGAATCGATTCGAATCCAAGACTTGCTACTCCGTGAATCGATCAACCTTCCTCCGTACGGATCGAACGACAGCCTACTACCATCAAGAAGGACTTCACGAGAGATACCTGCAGTGACCGTCGAGAAAAGAAGCACAGCTGTATTTCTTACTTTCTCACCGACCACTCTGGGCTTCTCCCGACGTCCTAGTTGGAACTGATCCTACTGATCCAACCAGTCCTATCCCCATACAGACTGATTGAATGATCGACACCTGCTACTGTTACCACTCCTACATTGATATCTGACTCCTCTCCCAGAGGAACAACAAACAACAACAGAGTTCCTGTAAGGATTTAAGCTTTTGTACCTCCAGGCTTGGCTGACATTTTCAGACTCTGGCAGCCCCTCCATGAGATACCCAGCTCCTCTCCAAAGGATTTCACCCACAGAAGAACAAACTACAAAAGCTGCCCATCTAGCGTGTCTGTCTAGATTGTGCAACAATTCATTGACACACCCACCTCTCTGCTCCTATCTGCCCTCCTACTGAGTGTGGAGCTCCAAAGGATTGAGCCCCAGACAGAACTGCAGCATGGTGTGGCATAGATATTAACACATAACTGACTCTTTCTCTCTCTCATTGATTGTTGAGTGACTCTCCAGTGACTTTCCCCAGTTCCACCTGAATCGAGTACCCTCTCCACATCTTGGCTTGACTCTCTGTTGCATTGTTATCCCTACAACAGATTGAGTACCAGCCTTTGAGACAACACAGTGTCATCCAGTAACACAGCCCCATCAACCAACAACACCCCTTGATCCCCCCACCACTGCCTCTACTGGCTATAGCGTGACTTCTCCAGTTTTCCCTGAAAGAATCCCTAACAGCCTTTGGCTCTGATCCCATCTTCTCCTGCAGGTAGTGGTATACCTGCACCAGACTTGGCCACAGCCTTTGATCCAGTGGCAACAACAACCCAACAACTTGATATAAACCTTGATTACCAGTGCCTGAGTGCATTGGCCCTTGAATAAACCACTCTACATCAATCCTCTCGCCACCTCACAAGCAACCTCCATTGCTTGAGTTGAAGCAACGACACTACAGTCAACACTCCAGGATACACACCTCTTCCACCAACCCACCTACCACCCACCATGACCTCCCCATGTCTACCCACAACTTCACTCAAACCCAAGGTCCTTCCAGACATCCCCCCACTCCCCCACTTCACCCAACCAACCACATCCACCATCCTCCGCAGACTACCCAACACCACTCCCCAGATGATCAGCCAACAGCTCCTAGAGCATGCAGCCATCTTGAGGATCACACCCCTTCCGAATCACACCCTACCGGATGCCTTTGTTCTCACCCTTGAACAGAGGCACGCCTCTATCCTACACCACACCATCAACCATGCTACCTCCCAACTCCTCCAACAACACTCCAAAACCACCAGGATTTCCCCCCCTGCCCCTGGCACCAGTCCACTTCCAGTGCCCCCTTATCCTCCTTCCATTGACTCAACAACCCCTCAAACAGCCCACAACACCCCAGCAGCCACTGTGCCTCCCTCCTGGGAACCACAGACTGCCAGTGTGTCATTTGACCCCATCTTTTGCCTGCTTGTTGGCCTCTATCTAACAATCTTTGTGCATTGGATGGGTTACACCCTGCTCTGGTCCAGCCTGAGGAGTACCACCTCCTACGGGCTCTGTTGGCATCTTGCCTTGCATGCCAAGGCAATTGCCACAGCTTGGGACATGATCACCCAGACGCACTTACTGGCGAGCACTCTTTGGTCTGGCAATCTATCTGGCCCTCACGGCCCCTTTGGTGATAATGGTTTCAATACCGACAAAATCCTGTGTAAGCCCCTGTAACTCAGCTAGGTGGGGGTCTCCCCCATCCATTGCCCGCATCAATAAAGTCACTCCGTGGCCAATAGCTTGTTAAGCTAATGAGTAATTTACACCCAACAGAATGGTACACAGCAAGCAACAGACAGTCTGCTGGCATGTAGACGACTGTAAGCTCAGCCACAAGGATTCGAAGGTGAACGAACAGCTGATCCAAGTGCTTCGTGATGAGTACGAAAGCATATTCGAGGACGGCACTGGAGAGATGACGGTGAGCCGAGGAAAGGCCCACACATATCTAGGCATGACCATAGACTTCACGACGAAAGGTCAATGCAATGTGTCAATGTACAAGTACGTTGACGAAATCCTGGAAGCCTTTGAGAAGGCAGCACCAGAGGAAGGGGGCACGAAGACTATAGAAGTAGTGCAGCCCCGAAAGACCTATTCACAGTAGACGAATCCTGCAAGAAGCTCCCAACGAGCAAAGCAGACACCTTTCACAGCCAGGTGGCTAAGGTGTTGTTTGCTACGAAGAGAGCCCGGCCAGACACAGGTACGGCGATCTCGTTCCTCACGACTAGAGTCAAGGAACCGGATAGGCAGGATTGGGATAAACTAGTCCACCTTATGCAGTACATTAGACGTACTAGAAAGCTACCATTAGTTTTCAAAGCCGACGGAAGCAGCATATTGAAATGGTATGTGGATGGTTCTTTCGCAGTCCATCCAAGCATGAGGGGTCACACTGGAGGTGGTTTGACCATGGATACAGGTTTCCCACTATCCACTTCGACAAAACAGAAGTTGAATGACAGGATTTGGTTTGGAGCCACATGATGTGAATCCAGCACTGTTGGTTTGTCAGAGTGTTAGACTCTGAATGTCTTTACAAATGTGCTGGTTTCTCAGATTGTCTGTCACTCTGGAACAATGTATGGCAGCCCTGCTGCAAAATTTGGCTTTACAAGACTAAATTGTTCTATGTCCCTGTGGTCTTGCTGCCCATGTAGTAACTTTGTGCTTGACTCCTTGTTAGTTGCTCTAAGCTCTCTTAGTTGTTACTGTTGTCTATTGAGATACTACTGAAAAAGTGGGTTCCTTGGCTTTTTCTACTGACATCAAATTCTAGTACAGAGGTACAGGTTGAATCCCTAATCGCGAATCCCCAACACACTCCTGTGGTCGTTGAGCTTGTCCTAGTCGTCGACCATGCTTACTTACTTACTCCGCTTAGCGCTCCTTCTTTGAACGGACCTTCTTGTCCGACCGTGACCCTCCTACTGAGTGCCCTGGCTCTGAGTGTTCCACAACACCCATCAACTTGTCCACATTCTGTTTGAACAGTCGACCTTGGTTCGGCTTCGTCCAGAAGTCCGCAACCATATCATCAGTTGGACACCAGTCCACACTGATCTCCTTCTTTGCGACTCTGTCGCTCACAAAGAAGTGCCTAATGTTGATGTGCTTCGTTCATTTACTACTAGAAGCTTTGCCGTTCTTCTCTAGAAGGATGGCACTCTTGTTGTCCTGATAGACTATAGTTTCTTTAACTACATAGCCTTGCTCCCGAAGGAACTGCCTCGTCCAAAGGATCGATGGCATCAGGTCATCAACTGCTACGAGTTCACTCTCAGTCGAGCTTCTCATGTTCAACTTCTGTTTCGTCGAAGTTGATAATGGGTAACCAGTGCCCATGGTCAAACCACCTCCGGTATGACCCCTCATGTTTGGATGGACTGCGAAAGAACCATCAACATACCATTTCAATATGCCACTTCCGTCGGCTTTGAGAACTAATGGTAGTTTTCTAGTACGTCTAATGTACTGGCAAAGTCTTGAGGTCAACTCAAGACGGGTTTCAAGGTAGTTTGGGTGCGAATAGCAGGTGCTATCAGGTGCAATAGGTACAATCCTTTGTCCTGGTCAACAGGTACACTTATTTGTTATGCTAAACTAAGAATTGTGAGCACACAGGGCTCCTAAAGTCAAATACAGTGGCACATTTCGAATGGCCGCGAAATGGGACTTCCTACAGGCCGTAAACGGGACTTCCAGCCACTCTGTGCATATAAACCTTCATCCAGGACTTCACCTGACCACCAAACATTGATATATAGGGACATTCATAGTCCAGGACTTCATAATGTCATCAAACATATAGTAATCATGCTTGTCCCAAGACCTCATAGTATCTTCCATCATCTAGGAGTCTTGCCCAAAGATACTTATGAGTCATGCCCAAAGATACTTATGAGTCATGCCTAAAGACTTAGAGCACAGGCCAACCATACAATATCCCAGAGTGAAACACTTCCAGGCAGCACACTTGTTCCAGGGACAGACAAGCTGAGAAACCAGCACTACTGTGTAAACACACCAGAGACAGACACAGTGGGAAGCCAGCAGTAATGTTTTCACATCATGTGGCTCCAATCCAACTCCTGTCACTCCCCTTGGGTTGGCGGCACAAACACAGAGACAAACATACAGGGGTAAGGTGGGCTCTTCAATCATCAAATCGCCCGTAAAGTACCTGCTTGCAGAGCCGGTACATCTTGTGGGGTCCAAGAGGCTTGGTCCCCATATCCGCGAGGTTCCATCCTGATGCGATCTTCCCAACCCTGGCAACACCTATGGCAACAGCTTCCCTGCACTTGTGGTAGGCGCAGGCATGGTGCTTCTTCTTGAGGGAGGAGGACGGCAATTGTAGGTTGTTGACAACTGACATGTTGTCAACCAAGATGGAGGTTGGGTTCTTCACTTCAACTCCCAACATTCTGGCCTTGTACCTCATGGCAAGGGCAGCCTCAACTCCAATCCTTGCTGTGACCAACTCAGCCCCATAGGTGGAGCACTCAATGGTGGCCAACCTCTTGGAGTAGGACTTGGTGGGCATCTGTCCAAAGAAAGCTATGTAGGAAGCCACACTGGACATGTCAATCTTGTTTGATGCATGGCTAGCATCCACCATGATGACTTGGGTGATCTCAGGGACAAGGGGCTCAGGGGCATCTGGGTCAATGGGCTCCATGGAGTCAGGGTACAATCCGGTCCAATCATTGTCTTCAGAGAACTGGAAATCCCCTAGGACGGCTGGGGAAGGGTTGGCAGCAAGCCTAAGCTTGGGCCTGAACTTGAGGTACCCATACATCCTCAGCAAACGGGCCTCATGACCCTCCCTGGGCTCCCTACCATACCTAGCCATGGTATTGACAGTGTACTGGATGTCAATTCTCCCCAGTGTAACTGCCCACTGACCACAACCAACCAACATCTGGTACTGGGTAACTCTGGTGCTGTCTAAGTAGGGTGACTCATCTAACTCGGGGTGATCTTCTGGTTCCATGGGAGATCCATAGTTCTTCAATGTGATCTTGTAGAGTGCTTCAAGCTTGGGGATCAAGTTCTCAATGTAGGTCTTGGCAGAGAACTCCCAGAGACCTGTCTCAGGGTTGAAGGTCAAGTCTCCTCCACTGTAGTACTCAGGGGTGCCTACTCCTTTCATCTCAAAGTGGTAGATGTCCTTGAGGGGTTCAATCACTTGGTGAGGGGCCTTGGAGAACACCAGAACATCATCAACAATGACCCCAACATACTCATAGTGGTTCACTTTGTTCCTCATCCAAATGTTGCTATCAGCTCTGGAAGGGTTGAAGCCCATCTGGATGAGGGTGTCTGCAAGTGTCTGCCACCACATGGCACCAGAGACCTTGAGTCCGTACAATGCCCTGATGACGATGCACAGGATCCCAGCTAGGTCTCCCCATTCATCTCCAAGGGTCACACAGATCGTCTCAACTGTGAGGGACATCAGGTAGGCATACCCAACATCCCCTGCAATCACCTCTAGCTTCATCAATGCAGCAATGACAAACACCATCCTGATGTTCTCGAGATCAACAACCCCAGAGTAGAGGTCATATGGGTGGTCCTCAGTCATATGGCCACCTGCAACACACCTGGCTCGGTGCCTCCCATCAAACTTCACAGAGAAGCGCCAGAGCAACTTGATCTCCTGGTACTCATCGGTCACCTCCCCTGGTTTGGCTTTCTTGAAGCAGGGGAACCTATTCTTGAGTGTGTCCACCTCCAATTCAATGGCATCGGTCCACAATGAGTTGCCATTGATCTCATCCAGCTTGTAAGCCTCTGCCTTGGTCCTTGGAACCCTCACTCCAAACTCATATCTGACAGCACCACCAGTCCTCTTCTTCATCAGCCTCCATTGCTTTCTGATCCTGATGAACTTCTTCCTGTTCTTCAGATACTTGTGGGCCCATTTCCACCTGGACTCATGGACAATGCCTTTGAGGGCTGCATACTCTGCAAGGACTGTTGGGCTGTCCTTCCTGATCACTTCCATGGGTTCCCAGGTAGCCTCATCCTCAGGGAAACCACTCCACTTGACCTTGACATCGATCTTTCCTTGTCTACCAGGTTGTTTGGACCATTTGTGGTCTAGGATCTTATCAAAATCCCAGTACTCTGCATCAGCATCATCTGACCTGGTTAGCATCTTCACGATCTCTTCATACTCATAGATCTTCTGTTTTCCACCCTTGAATTCCACCCTTGCTTGGGTGGTACCATCCTCATCATTGTAGACCTCTTTAATCTGACCTTTTACATCTCTTTCTACGCCTTTCTTATTGGGGATGCGGTCCCAGATGAACAGATCCTTGATGGTTTCCTTGGGTACCTCTGCTGGGGGAGCCTTGAACTTGGGTTCCTCCCCGGGCTTGGTGCTGGGGTCCTTCTCCCCAGTCTGGGTGTACACAACAGGGCAGAAAGCTTCTTCGGTCCTGGCCCTATCTTCCTTGTGGAGAACTGAGACAGCATCCCTAGTGGTATCTGAGATGTTCTCCCCTTCAATCTTCCTCACCGCATATCTGACAATGAGTTGCTCAGTTTCAAGGGTTAGGATCCAAGAACACATCCCATCACCATGGTCCAGAGCCCTGCCCAACCATCTTCCAAGCCTCTCATTTCCACCAACTGCTTGTCAGGGAACTTGTGGGTAGCTCATGGTACAGTACTACATCCCAGAACTTGAATTTGATGAGATTGAGATGTCTGGGGTCTGCCCAGTAAGTTTTTCATGGGTGTCCTCCATCCCAACATTCCTTGCAGTGTTTCTGTCTAAATCTGCGGCGTGTGGATGGCCTTTGCCCAGGCTTGGGGTGCGCAACCCGTGTGATCATCATCTTGGTTACACTCCCCTTGCACACCCCAATTCCAAACTCAGCACGTTTTGGGATGGCTTGTAAGGCTGGGTGAACTTGTCTTGGACCAATACCTGCGCATGTAGTCTGTCCACACCTTGCCATTTGCATCTTGGAGTTGTCCCGAAGGATGGATGGAGGGACACCAACTTGTTTGAAGAAATCGAGGAGGGCATTCGGGCCATCCTTTTCACTCCCCAAGCCATAGACAAAAATAGAGTGGGAATCGAGGCCATAGAAAATCTGACAGGCGTTGTATCCTTCATAGGAGGTGACTGTGGAGAAGAAGGTGTCGGTTGCAAAACCTTCTGGGAGGCGCCGGCGTTGGAGAACTGGTTCATGGACTGGACTTGGTTTCTCATTGGAAAATGGGAGTTTATGCCTCCATAGGCAGTGGTAGCCTCAATAGTGTGCTGCACAGTATCCTCAGGTAGATTGAGGAAGTAGGGTCGGACATCCTTTACTGTGGGCGTTTGGCGGTAGTTGCTGTGTGGTTGAGGTGGGCTGTGATGGAATTTTCCCAGGTTGCAAATTCACTCTGGGTCAATGACTCTTCCACAAAAGTTTCAGGGTTCCACACCATGGGCTAGTTATTTCATAAGCTCTAAGTGTGATAATTCTTCCTCTGTGGGCCTTCTGATGGGGAAGCCCAGCAAGGCTCCCTGACATAGAGAGGGATGACAATATCATCTAGAATGATGCAAGAGTCTCCACCGTAGCGCCTGGCAGTGTCACTAACATAGAGGCCAGCTTCTCTCATCTGAAAAGCTGATAGTAGTGTTGTAGCCTGCTTGTGGATTGTAGCTTCATGGTACCGTAGTAGGATGGTACCTTCTGTGGGGTGATCGTAGGCGGTAACCACAGATCCAATGGGGACATCAGAGTCTTGAACAGAGTTGCTGTATCCCGTAACATCCACCTTGCGGTCTGTGAGCGTTTCAATGATCCAAGCAGGTCCACCGATGGAGCCAGTGTCGGCACAGCTGTCTACAGCGCCTCGTCGGATGCGTTTTCACAAACTATTTTTTCAGAGGCAACGGAGGCTCCAAGGGTCCTTGCATTGATATTCGTGGCACAACGGTCAAAGACGACTCGAAACGGAGCTTTTCGGAGCCGAACGGTCGATTTTGGCCGTTCCACCGTCGAGTCAGCGCACCGTAGGCCGTTTTCGACCAAAACGGCCGGTTCTCGGCCATTTTCCACTCGATCGAGGTCGTTCTTGGTGTCAGATGGTGTAGACATACCCTCTGGTAAAGCCTCTAGAAGGGTATCTTGGTCCTGCGTCTTGGGGCCAAGATTCGGCTTCGGGATAGTTGATTGTGTCATTGAATTCAATGCATTAAGTCGGCGGAGCTGTGGCAACAGTTGTCAATGGGCTCATTCTCATGCTCTAGAAGACACCAATAATCAAGGATCTCATCACCCGGCATCGGCACTCCACATAGCTTTTATTGTTGAGTATATATTGGATAAGAAGGGTCTTGTAATGCTCCTTCATATCGCCGTGCAGGCCACAGTTCTGGTTCCAACATAGCCATCTTCATCTAGCTGCAAAAGATGAAAATAATATTGGGACTGTGCAGTGGAATCGGTCTTGGGGTGTTGGCCCCTCACTCCCCAAGGAACAGTCATGTTGTTGCGTGGTACTGCTCTCCAGGACCGCGAGGATCATTGGATCAAATATTATATCAAAATATTCATCGGACCATGTAAAATCCCGCGTTTTGAGGTCGTCCCCATGGTTTCACTGTATTCTGGCCTGGTACCATTTCAATTTTTTCGATGGTCCAGGGGCTGAAAGTTGGGTTGGAATAATGTTGGCCCCCTCCAAACAGACTCTATCGATGATGGGGTGGGCATCCCGTACCCTCCAGTAATGTTCTGGGTGGGAGAGATCTCCGAGTCCGAGCCGAACTCCCCGTTCAACGACTTCCATTTCAGGGTGTGGTTCCGACGAAACATGTCTGGCGCCGACCGGGTTCGAAAAAATGGATTGGGTCCCTTCCTCTTGTTTCCACCGCTGGTTTGTGAATTGTTGGAGTCGTTGGGTTGTTGTTGCCATTTTCCGCGGGAGGCAAGGTGTTGGTATTATTCTGGCGGGCCTGTTGGTTTGTGGATTGTCCCTGGTACCAGAGTATTGGTTGCCGTACTTATTCTTGTCCTGGTCCTTGTGTTCAAGGACTCACTTCTTGTTTTCAGGCGTCATCTGCTTCCAGGCCTTGCTAGAAAATCCACTTCCTGGTGGAGGGCCACCAGTTCCTGTCCATTATTTTGCTGGTTGTTTGTTGCCGGTCCCAGTCTGGGAGTTTAACTGGCAAGTCTGCGCCGTTCCTTCTTTTCCTTTTTCTTTTGGGCGCGGGTCTTTTTGTTGCTTCTCCTATTATTAGAGCCGTATCCATTGTAGCAGTTTCTTCCTTGCTTTGTTGGTAACCTCAGCTTCAGGTCCTCAGGGAGTAGTCTGTGTAATGGTCAAGGATGTTTTGGAATATGTCATTTCAATACCATGCGACAATACCATGTGCATTGATCAATCTAAGGATCTAAGAGATGTAAAGTTTGTATTTCCAAATAAGTGAGCAGTTTATTGATTATTTTCTAGAATAGCCTGCTAATTGTAAAGCTGTAAAGCTGAATTGTAAGCTGTATCCCGTCCACTCCCTACAGCTGAAA
>CAICTM010001591.1:0-26268 GCA_903772945.1 Seminavis robusta
GCCAAGGATGTCAACGTCGAGACCCTCGACAGACATGCACCGAAACTGACAGAGACAAGGAGCAATTGGTTTGAGTTGGTAAGAAGGTCGCTGCCATCATCGCGAAAACAGGAAGGGTGTAGAAAGGTATTTTCGTATGACGGCAGACGACTCGGGATCCACATCACGGTTCGTGATTGGGGATGTGGACTCAAATCAGATGGTTATCCGATCATCATCAGATGGCAGGGTACGAGGAACGAGACATGGTCGTCTAGATGATGCAACTAACAAAGGTAGGAAGTTAGGTCGAAGAGACGAATGCAAGGAGCGAGGGACGGAGCAAATGAATGGACGATGAAGGTCCATAGGTTTAGTAAAGTGGGAAAGCCCTCCAGGGCCAACCATGCACTTCAGGAAGATAGATCGACGAGATCTATCTGCAAATGAAACTGCGAGAAAACAGAGGATCGAAAGATCCTGGTATATGTATGCATATCGGAGCTCAGTTGTAGAGCTCACAATCTGAACAAGAGAGAAAGAGAAAACGAAACGAATAGCCAGTCTACTAGACAGTAGAGCTGGAAGGATATTATAGAGAAATTGTGCGTTCAAGTTCACACCTTTTCAACACCGGGCCCCTGCGGTTGCTTCGATTTTGCAAAAGCTCTCCGTCGTAACCAAGAAAGTCTCCAGCAGCTCCAAGCTCCCCAATGTCTAGCTAGCTAGTAGAGGCAAGGCAACATCATCCTGCTGCCTTCTGGGTCCCTGGCACGGTTCATTTCCTTGGATGTTGGGTGAGATTGTTGGCCTAGAAGAGCCTGGGTATCGTCTGAAGAACTTTTCAAGCAATTGCATCTGACATGATTGTTCCGTTGGGAAATCCACTTGCAGACTCTCCCAGCCAAATAGCCCTTGCTGCGATCGTACTCCCCAAAGCAATTGAAAACCCGACATAGTCCATGGTTTCAGGATATGGTCATAACACCTCCGAGCAATACAGACCAGCCCCTACCGGTATCAGTGAGTGTAACTCGAGTGAGTTTTCCCAGTGGGGATCGTTCGCCCGGGATACTTCGGTGCTAATCTAAAGCCACGTCTTTCACACAGATACCTAGAATACAATTTAGCTTCTCCTACCGGTATCCTGTGCGCTGACCTTATCGGCGGCTAGCTATGATAGGGATGTGCGACACACCAGTAGTAACGAAAGCACTAGTTTGCCAAAGAGTTGCAGATCGTGGTGGGAATCGAATCGGAGGATGAGGCGGACAATCACGGAGCACGCAGCCTAGCTTGTCTTGTCTGCTCCATTCAGCCATTCAGCTTCAGGGTGCAAACTTGCTAGCCACCTGTCCGCTTGCAGGATGCTTTAGCGCCAAATTTCCAAAGCTCCAGGCTTGGATGCTCAGTGGAGGCAAAGGAAGTAACGTATTGAGAAGTATACTGACGCCCTGAACTATGTATATGTAACAATTATTCCTATACCAGCCTAACATAATGATCGTCATCAGCATTCCGGTCGGTGTCAAGAAGTTGACTGGCACCTTCATCTTCGGCTGCTGCCGTCTGTGGGTCGAAGCAACACCACCAAAACAGCAGCAAGGAAACATTGACCAAGATGTTTATGGCGACACCAATAGGTACTAGCACCTTTGAAACGAAAGAGGCTTGTGTGGTCCCCGCTGTAGAATCGATAGCAAAGCTATACTCCGAGAAGAGGATGGCCTGGACTGTTCCCAGGGCAACATTGGCCATGATGAAGCCAATCAGCACTGTCCATTCCACCGAAAGGCTGGACGAACTTGCTTGACTTGACTCTCTCAATCTTCTAATCATTGGCAGTGATAACACGTATAAGCAAAGAATGACGGTAGCAGGGATGGCAATGGTTGCTATCAAGCCATCGCACAGTAGTCTCACTTGAACCACACCCCAATTCGTCTCCATTTGAGCCGCCGCCATGACCGCACCAAAGGATAACAGATGGTAGCTGGCGCCGAGCAGAAAGCCAAGGATCATGGCCTTGCGATTTGCATTGCTGCAACTATTCTTGGCCATGGTAGTCAGTTATTCAGAAGGAAGGATGAGAGATGAAGGTTGAGTTGGATGGCCAGAATCAGAATCGAAGTTCGAGATTTGTTGGCGCTACAATGTACATTGTACCTTCCCGGGTAGCCAGAAGATCCGAGCCTTGATTATAACTTGATAGAGCCGCTCTTGCAAGTGTCAAAGCGATGTTCTTTCTTCCCCAGACCGCCCGCTTCCGTGACATTGTTCTCTTATTCGGTCGTACTTTGTGACATGATGAAGTATGGCTATAGCTCCTGAAGAGGATCTACAGTACTGTACATCGTACTAGCTAGCAAGCTTGCTCAGCTACCTGGACACTGGACATGGCCAGCAGAGGTTACGTCTAGCCAGCTACTAGCAAGAGCAGCCAATAGGCGTTAACCCACTGGTGCTATCTTAGCAGGCACTCCTCTATCTACTACATGTAGCTAGTAGAAGTGTCATGGCTCTGAACCCCTCCAAGGCCTGTGGCTACCGGTGCCAGTACGATGCAACTTGTGATTTGTTGCCCCAGGTTTCCTACTGGTCGTTAAAGGTGGCTGAGTATTGAGACCCTTGCTCTGTGTTCACTACGGCTGTAATACAGTCGACTACTGGTAGCTAGCTTGCTAGAGTTGAAACAGGATAGTCCAATAAGATGCACAATTTGTTTACCTGAATGATTAGTGCGGCCTCTAGAAAGTAACGTTTCATTCAGTGTGTTCGCAAGCTCTGTGGAAGTTGGGTCTTCTGCAGATTGTTCCAGTGGTGGAGGGTTGGCTCAAGGGCTGATGACACTAAGTTTTCGTCTTTGGTTGGCTGTTTTGACCATGAGGGCCGTAATGGAAGCTGCCGTCATGGCACGAGTATCCACATCGTCAATCGCGACAATGATATCGCCTGATTTGAGTTTGCCTTCTAGAGCTGACCCAGGATTCACCTTGTGCACAACGGGTCCATCAAGCGTCGTGTCAATGACAATGCCCAACTTGCCGGCCGGTGCCAAGACATCCTTGGTGGGTTTTCCACTTATGCCACCACCATTGCGGTTCGCAATGGGCATTTTTAGAAAGGCAAAGGAAGACGTTCCCGACGTCATACTCGCCACGGACGATCCACCGGGATAAACCGTATAGCTCATGGCCGACGCTCCACTGCTGGGAACGACATTTTGAGGCACTCCTCCAGCAACACTGGGTTCAATGCCTGGTTCGAGACTGTAGGCATAGGATGCATTGTCCATGACGGACATGTCTCCGGTCGTAGTAGCGCCCATTTGACTCATATTGTCGGAATCCGAGGGAGGCGACGATATCGGTTGATGTGTGCTGGGAGTAAAGGCCGCGGAGCTACCAAAATTGTTGTTATGGTTGGCATTGTTGGTCAAGTAGGAGCTCGAAGAGACGCTGCTTTCGGCTCCATTCGATGGTTTGGTTTGAATTCCAGTGGTCGGTGCTTTGGTTTTGCTGGTCCATCTGTTCGTCTTGGAGGAGGTTGCTGCTGCTGCCGCTGTCGGAGCATCTTCCGCAGCGTCCTCGGAATGTGTCGGACCAAAGTTTTCGGCAATACTATTGTTAACACTTCCTCCCAATGATTTTTGCCGTTGCATGTACCAGACGTAGCGTATCAACAGCACACCGACAATCAAAAAGACAACTCCACCGACAGCGGCTCCGACAATTGCCATCATGGGGATCCCTCCACCTTCCGTAGTGTCGTCGCCACCGCCACTGGCGCCTGTTTCACTAGCAGTATTGCTGGTAGTCACCAAAGGAGGACTGGTGATAGGAGGCTGCGTGGGTGCATTAATGGCCGTGGCGGGTTCGAGCGGTGTCACTGCCGTGAGTGGTTCAAAAAAGGTGTTTTCTTCGGCTTTGGCCAAGTCTTGCAACATGGTGACAAATTCGACGGAACCTTGCGCAAATAGGTCGTGCAGCCACTTGTTCCAATCCTTGGCTCCGAGCAATTCATCATATGCCAATCCTTCCACTCCCAAATCGACTTGCAGGGCAGACTGCAATCGCCTCATGCGTGATTGTGGGCCGACATTTTGATAAATGACCGTGACACGAATATCTTCGACGTGTCCCTTGGCGGCCGAGGCAATGAATTCATCGGCCGTGGCCAAAAAGATCATGCGCATGTCTCCGGGAAAGACCGTGTCAATGCCCTCGAGTTGAAGGGAGAGCTGTCCCGAGAGTGGGAATTCGGGCTGTGGCGGTGCCGTGGATGGGTTCGGCGTGGAAGGTGCCGGTGTCGACGGTGCCAATGTAGACGAATCGGTAGGAGCTGCTGTGGGGTCTGGAGCAGTCGTTGGAGCAGGAGATGACACAACCTCTTCTTCTGCTTCAATGTTGTCATTCATTTCCGTCGTAGTGTCTTCCGTGTCTTGTTGTTCTTCTTCCTGAAAGTCTAGTAGAGGTTGTGTGGTGGCATCTGTATCATTCACGGGCTGAGTCGCCTCCTCGTCCGTGGCATTTGAGGTCGTCATTGGTTCTTCCTCCATAACAACAGTAGGTCTAGTTACTGTACCGGTAGCGATGACAACCTTGGACGGCGCACTGGTCGGAGAATCTGTTTCCACTAATTCTGCTGGTGGTGTGGTAGTAGTAGCCGTATTGTTGGGTGCCGAAAAGATGGTGGTAGCCGCCGTTGTAGGAGGCAATGTCATGGGCTGCTGGGAGGGGAATTCACTCTTTGTGGGCATAAAAGTTGGCATTTGTGTGGGTACACTGGGTACGGCAAAAGTTCCTTCGTCCATCGTGGAAAACTCGTCTTGTGGCAGGGGTGGTGCTGCATCAATATCGCCTGTTTCGTCGTCGGTAGTGGGGAATACCGAAGGTGCTTCCGTGGGTGCTGGACTCTCAGTGGGTATCATTCCCGTTGGAAAGTCGGTTTCGTCGAGCGCAAAAAAGGTTTCTTCATCTTCCTTATCCTCTCCTTGGTCATTCTTATTATTGTCGTCTAGAAAGAAGGGTTCGTCTTCATTGTTATCTTCTCCTTGATCGTTATCTTCAGGTTCTGCCACTTGTGCCACTGGTTCTTTTTCCTCCTCTTCTTCTTCCTCGTCATTGTCATTCTTTTGGCGCAAGGTTTGTGACACGCTACCAAACCCAAATCCTCCTCCACCTCCACTACTGCTACTAGTGGAAGAACTGCTGGTAGAGGCACCCGAACTGGGACGTCGAAAGTAGCCTGCCCAAACACCTGGTGATTGGGATAATAATGACACGGCTATTATCAGTAGTAGTGGTAGATAAGGACGCGGCGGAAGAGAGACTATCCTCCGTTGTTTGCGAAATTTCGTTGGAGATGATGAGGATGATGAATGTGCCATGGTGGTGCGTGTGGATGCCTGACTAATAAGATGGGTAGCAAATAGATGATAATAGAGCGACAATAGATGATAGACTAGCTAGCTAGATAGATAGTAGCACAAAGAGAGGGGCGCTGCGTGTCTCTGTCTCTGTTGTTCGCTCCAACATCCAGTGCACTGATGACAGCATGCACCGGCAGCCACAACAACAATTGACGATTGTAAAGTGGAGGCAAAACGCCACCGTGCCAAAAATTTCCAAAGGGGTCTCGATGCTTCAAATCGCGGAGGGCGTGGAGGGCTTTAGTCCCAATGTTCAGCGCAAGCCGACAAAATGTCACATGTCATTGCTCACAAAAACACGTCAGTGTCTGTCCTTCTCTCCCAAATCGTCGGAAGACCAAAGCAAAAGCAACGTCTTTTGTCAGCTAGAATCTTTGGGCAACTCGTCGTCTTCCTACTTCCTACCTATCTTCTATTCATTCATTCATTCATTCGATCTTTCAATTGAAAAAGATGGATCAAGCATCCGACAATCCTTCGCCGTTGCACACTATTGTAGTAGTGGCCAAGTGTCCCATTCCGGGAAAGAGCAAAACGAGATTGATACCCAAACTCAAGGAAGAAGGGTCGGCAAAATTGGCCAAGGCCATGCTATCGGATGTTCTCATCACACTCTCCGAATGTGTAAGATGGATTCCTCTATACTATCTATCTATCAATCAGTTATCTATCCCTTGTACTAATTCTCACATGATGTTTTGATATTGGTTTCTGGGACAGGCGCAACTGGCAAAGGTTCGAAAGATTCTCTTTTATGCTCCCGCCAACGACCAAGGCAAGACCATCATGAACAATCTACTACAAGAACTGGATCTATCTACTTCTTCTACCACCACCACAAGTAGTGATCATCCACAACCACGAGATTGGATGCTGCTACCCATGATTTCGCAAGACTTGACGTCGCCCAATCTAGGGGATATCCTCACGGATATTCTTCAGCGCACTCGTGCCCTGCAAAATAATGGCAATGTCGTCTTTTTGGGAATGGATTCTCCCGAATTGCCAATGGAAGAAATTGTGGCGGCAATCAACAATAATCAACAACACGCCGTGTTGTGTCCGGCCAACGATGGTGGCTATGGCATGTTGTCCGTGCCACGAAACGCACCGGCGGACAGAATATTTCAAGGAATTCGGTGGTCCGACCCCTTGACGGCACTGGGACAAATCAAGGCATTGACCGATGCCAATATCCCAGTACAACTGGGTCGATTGATGAATGATATTGATGAAGAAGAGGATTTGGAGGCTCTGTGTCAACGATTATTGGCAACCGCAGGAAAAGATGATAGAATCACAAACGCAAACGAACATGATAATCAGCAGCAGAACGGAAACGACGATGTTTTACTCCAGAGCAGCAGTGGCAGTCAGGGACCATCCATCACAGGGTCGTGTCCAAATACACGACAAATTTTGCAAGAGTTGAATCTTCTGTCGACCCCATGACACAGGCCCAGAACTGCTGTCTTTCTTCTGAGAAACGTTTTGTAATGTTAACTATTCATTTTTATTATTAATGGTCGTGGTCTCGGCTGGGCACACTGGGGAATTCTACAAGACTGTGCGTCTCAGGCCGAAAAAGAAAAACGACACCACCGTCTAAAGTTCTGCCCCAAGGCTCTCTTTCACACCCGCAACTCGCGCAGCGGCATCTTCGTAGGCATTGTAGGCTCCACTACTGTCACCAGGACCGTCCTCCATCAATTCCCTCATGAGTTCGGCTTCCATTTCCGCCGCTTCATTGCCCAAACCTTCTTCGCTGAGCCATCGTTCGGCATCCAAAGCCGCCGCGGCACCACTGCCCGCCGATGTAATGGCTTGTCTGTACACGGAATCAGCCACATCCCCAGCAGCGAAAATGCCTGGCAGCGAAGTGTAGGTGGATGTCCCAACCGTCTTGACATAACCGGGATGACTGGGATCAAAGTCCACAATGCCCTCCAAAAAGGACGTGGCGGGTGTGTGTCCAATGGCGACAAAGACCGCGTCCACTGTGATTTCGGTTTTCTCGCCCGTATTAACATTCTTGACAATGGCAGCCTTGACGACCATTTGGTCTTCTTGGGGTGTTTCCGAAGCTTGCGGGGCGGGACTGTCCATGTCGAGTTCTTCTTCTTCGGCTTCATCGGCATTGGTGTTGATTGTTCGGGCGGCTTTCGGGTCGTTGAGAGTTTGTCCCACAATTTCGTCCAATGTGGTGTTCCATTTAATCTCAATGACGGGATGATTGATGACACGTTCGGCCATGACTTTGGACGCCCGGAAAGTGTCCCTACGATGAATCAAAGTGACTTTGGAGGATGTTCGTGCCAAGACGAGTGCATCTTCCATGGCAGTGTCACCACCTCCCACTACCAAGACTTCCTTTCCGGCAAACAAAAATCCATCACAAGTGGCACACGACGAGACACCACCTCCCCGCAATTCGTACTCACCGGGGATCCCCAGCCATTTGCTTTCGGCCCCCGTGGCGACAATGATGGAATGTGTTTCGATGGCTCCGGTTTCGTTGGTGTGAATGGTAAAGGGTCGTTTAGAGGTATCGATTTTCAAGACCATGTCGTCTTCAAAGGCGGCTCCGAATTTGGCCGCTTGATGCCGCATCAATGCAATGACGGCGGGTCCAGTGACATTGGCCAATGCGGGATAATTCTCGACATCGACTCCCTTGCCTTGTAGCTGTCCTCCCATGCTGGGTGCGATGATGAGTGGATTGAGTCCGGCACGGGCCGCGTAAATGGCAGCCGACATGCCCGCAGGACCTCCACCAATTATAGTGATCTATACACGACAACAAGAAGGAGGAGGGAATTGTTAGCTGAAAGACGCCTCCTTTTTCGTTTTTTCGTGTTGTAGTAAATAATGCACGTACCGGTTGAGGAAAGGGTCCCGGAGTCCATCTTTTGAAATCCGGATCTGGTTCCTCTTCGTCTTCTGCTTCATCTTCGACCTGGGCATCCCGTTCTTCGTCCAATCTCTTTTCCAATTCCACCTGCAGCTGTTCTTTGGTGGCCAAGTGTAGATTGGGAGCACCACTGGATCCTCGTGGTTTTCGTGCTTTTTTGGTACTATCCTCCTTACTACCACCACTGCTTTCGTCGGATCCTGTAGTGGGTTGTGGTTGGTATCGTTTTTTGGTGGGTGGTCCTTTGCCGTATTTCTTTTTCAATTTTCGCAGCAACTGCGTCGCCGATCCACCGACACACTCTTTCGATCCGCGTGTCTTTTTGGCGCATTTTTGATACAAGGATTCGACATCGGCTTGTGGTTTGTTGGCATCCATTTCCTGATAGTACTGCTGAAAGGCTTCCAATTCAATGGCGACATTTTCGTGTTCGGCTTGTCGAATGGCCTGTTGGGTGGATTGTCGCAATCGTTGTTCCCCAATGCCGCCCTTTTCCGTCATGGTGGGATTACGGGGATCTCCAACAAACCACATGAAAGTGGGGAGCGATCGAACCTGGAATCGCGAAGAAAGCTCGTATTGGGCATTGGTATCAATCTTGACAAAGACGGTCGTGTCCTTCATTTCTTGGGCCACCTTTTTGAAAATGGGGGCCATCATGCGACAAGGACCACAAGAATCAGAATAGAAATCAACCACCACAGGCAGACCCGTCTCGGTGGTGTGCTTTTCAATCAAACGGTCGAATTCTTATAGTATACACAAACAAAAAGAGAAAACAAAAGAGGCACTTGAGAAACAATACTACTCAATTGCACCGACAAAAAAGCAAGTGCAGGTCCTACCATGAGTGGAGCGAATGTTGCGCACAATGGGTCTTCCTTCCACTATCCAAACGCTCCAAAAGAGCAACGCTAGACGGACGCCGTTCATCATGGTCATTCTACTACTACTACCACTACTAATTCGAAGCTTTGTCATTGCCATCTGGCAATCACTTTTGTGCATGCTGCGGCGAAGCGGACCATTCATTCATTCGATTTGAACGAGAAAGCTCTGCGCCAATGTTGGTCATCCACGAACAGCTTGGTCGCTGGTCGCTTGGAATTCTTCTTTCGGCTTCGATTGCGGCAAACGGCAAGACGGCCACGTACCTTTTGAGCTGTCTAGCCCTATTCCTACTGTAGCTTTCTGAAGGCTCACACAGATGGAGCACGTTTCAACTCCGCGCCAAAGTTTTCGTCATTCGGCACTCATCACAACCTGACCAGCTACCAGTACCATACCGGTAACCGTCGAGCAGAGAGGATAGGAACACTTTCACAAACTTTTCGAACGCTCATTACACAGTCGAGCTTTCCATTGCCTTTTCTCCCATTCCATACCGTACGCTCCCCATCATGAACGCTGAAGAGCACCCACGACGAGCCGCCGATCACGCCAAGAACTCTCGCGACAGAAAGAAGGAAAAAGAGGAAGAATTGGAACAAGAGAACGAACGGCTCCGACAAGAGAACCAGCGGATCCGACAAGAGAACCAACGGCTCCGACAAGAGAATGAAGAGAGAGACTTCTTCAATGGCGTGCCCTTCCAGTCAGCTCCCGTGGCAATCGGGACGGTCGCTGGCAATGGTGCCGGTGCCGCTCATGCTCACTCTAGTAGTGCCAACAATGGCTCATTTCTGACCCCAGACTTCATCCGCAGTCTGTCAACGTTGACCCCATCACTTCAAGGGAGTTTGTTTTTATCGGCGGCGAGAAAGGAAAGCACCAGATTGGCACGCGAAGCCAAAGCCTCTGTGACCACAACCTTCTGGCAAAGCATTGATGAAGGAAATCAGCAAACCCAAGAAATAATCCTTTCGATTTTCGGAGGAACACCCACAGCCACTGGAACGCATGGTGGGCACCAGGCCGATGACATGCCCTCCACTGGCAACGGTGTTGCTACTGATCCATTGAGTGCTAGCAATGGCTCATTTTTGGCTGGATACCTCTTCCTAAGTTTGTCAACTTTGGCGCCATCAATTCAAGGGAGTGCCATTCAATCAGTGCTGCTATTGGAACTTGAAAGGTCGGCACTCGAGGCAAAAGCCTCAGTGACCACAAACTTGAGCACAAACTTGAGCACAAACTTGAGCACAAACTTGAGCACAAACTTGACAAACTTGGCTGTGAGCTACTGCCAAACTGTCGATGAAGGAAGTAAGCAAACCCAAGAAAGAATCCGTTCGATTTTCGGTGGAACAGCCACTGGGATGCACGGAGCACACCAAGTCGGTGGGGGCTTCTCCATTGGCATGCCCTTTGGGTTGGCTCCACGGGCTGTTCCAGGCAGCTGCTGGGACGGTTGCTGGCAATGGGTGGGGCGACTCGAATCAGACAACCTTTGGCCCTCAACCTCCTCCACCAACCAGCGGTATTAGCGCCGTCTCGGCTGGGCAGGCCGGAGCCGGCAACCAACCATCCTTAGGCTCCCCTCGCGGATTGGCCGCAGCAAATGGAAAAGGGAAAAAACGAAAGTTGACAAAGGAGATGTCCGAAAACCAACCATCCTTGCCAGGCTCCCCTTGCGGATTGGCCGTAGCAAATGGAAGAGCAAAGAAACGAAAGTTGATCAAGGAGATATCCGACGATGACGGCGATGACGACGTCGACATGTAAAGCCGGCCGTACCGTACCGGTATGCATAGGCTCCCCAAACAGCCAGATGGGTCGTAGCCTTCTTCACCTTGAAAATGATAAGCCAAATTGTGAATTCGGCACCGTTACTAAACTAGGAAATGAACAATTACAAGCATTGAACCAAACTTGACTTTACGCTATGCTTGCTTTGGAAGCCTTCTCAACCGGCACAGGGTTAGCCGCAATTTGGAGACAAGGTTGTACCGGTACTGATACCAGGAAGTGCCAGGTGCCACTCCTCCCGGGCTACATGTGGCCGTATGTCATACGGCAGGCCAAGCGGCAAGACAGCCACGTATACTTTTGAGCTATCTCCCTATACCGGTACCTCTACCGTGCTGTCGGTGCCGTACCATCAGGATTATAACACAGAGTATCTCACCCCGCTTGCAAACCCAACTGAAGTTTTGGTCCTAATGACTACAACATGTTTTATTCCGATTTACTAAATCATGTTTTATTCCGATTTACTAAAGCTTGTTTTATTCCGATTTACTAAATCTTGTTTTATTCCGATTTACTAAAGCTTGTTTTATTCCGATTTACTAAAACTTGTTTTAACCTTAATGACTATTACGCGTTTTATTCCCAATTACCAAAACATGATTTAGTCCGGACGACCAAAACACAGAAACAGGTCAGAAAGACGAAAATTTGGCTTGGCTCCTCTTTCTTTCTGTCAAAGTTTCGCTTACCTTGTTTCTTTCTGAGACCAAAACATGTTTTTTCAGCAGCACACACAACACGCTTTGAGGCAACATCAACAAACAAACAACTCGATCAAACCTATGGCCAACTTGCACCAGCAGTCCTCCATGGGGATTTGCAGGAGGGGGAGCACTCATGGAGACCATCACAGATTCTGTTGGACATGTTGAAGGGCAAGATAAGATCAATTTGTGTCAAGTCTTCAAGTATGACACAGCTTTTGGCTCCAAATCACTTGGTGAGAACTTATCCTTCCCAAAGATGTCTATGAACCCTCCTTTGACTACCACAAAAGTCTTGTGAAGAGGATCAATGAAGCAGCATGCAAGAGGATACACAAATCAAAGTGATCAAAACAGAGAAGGTTGGTGAAAGGTACAATGTTTACATTGGCTGCAAGTACTCCACGAGTTATAGAGACAAGATCGCTTACCAAGGAAAAGAGAACGCAAACAGCAAAGCCGCTGATCTGTACAAGGACAACATTCGTGTGGACAGACTTGTGGACAAAGATGCAGCCAACCGCCATCACGGCAGAAGCGAAGCCAAGAGGACTTATACTCAGCTCCCACCTAGTGGAAAAAAATGTCCCTTCCGATTCCTCCTTGTTCTAATTCCAGGAAAGCACTGGTACATTAGATTCACAGAAAAGTCGAAAGGTTGTCACAATCACAAGAGGATTCCAATTTCAGAACAGAATCGGCCATTGTCATCCTTTTCCAAAGAAGAATTGAAGCAAGCTGCGAGATTCAGTCAATTGACCCATTCTGGAGCTGCAGTCACTCTCACACAGGAGCTCACTGGAGCAAAAGTAACTGCTGCGCAATTGGATTACAACAGGAAGAAGGTTGAGGGTCGCAATCCCAATAGAGCACCAAAAACACAGGCTGAGGAATTGATTCATTAAACCAGTCCTTGGGAGAAGCAAAGGATTTTCCATGAATGTCAACTGCCAGAACACTTCCTGTGGCTGCACTCCAAGTCTTGACTGCTTTTCCGCGTCCAGTAAATCCATCCTCAGGAACAGCATAAACATGCAGGACACCAATTGCAGCACAGGAGGAAGCAGGCTTGATGAAGATTCCATTTTTTCGACGCTCAAGAGTTTTGTCATCATTGGGCCACAGACAACCATTCCTTTGGGTGCAATGATCAAACGAGCGGTCCTCTTTGATTCTGGATTCAGAAAGGAGCAGAAGGTCCCTCCAAGACATATCTTCCCATGTTGTGTTCACTGTGGTCACCTGGCCAGGGGCACCAATAGCTGGGTAAGTGTAGGTTAAACTGCCCGGCAATGGAAATGTAACAGCATGAAAAGGCATCTTCACTCCCTGCAAAGGGATGTGGGTTCTGATCTTGTTCCGTAGCAACATCGCCATGCAACAGGGTGGATCAATCCTGACACCCATTCCAGACAGAATGAACAACGTCTCATAGTAGTAATCCACCAAAGGTTGTTGGGTGGCATTCCCACCATATCCAACCTCGTACAAACGGACATCATGACCATCCCTGAAGGAGTCAATATTGGCAGAAAGGACCTTCAATAAGATTTCCCTTCGGTTCAGCATCCAATCAACAAAGGTTTCCTGCTTGATGAATCGGATCTTTGTGTCAGTATCCTCCGGTGTTGGTAGGTTCAACTCATTACTGCGCTTCTTCAAACTCTTCTTGAAGAAGAAGGCTTCAACAATGATCTGATGGGGTAGAGAAATGGGTTCATTCTCTGTGGCATTGCCAACAGTGAACAGCGGTTGCAAGTTCGACCCTGAAATCACTTCTCGGCAGACTTGATCATGGACGGGGGCGATCACATACTCAAGTTGTTCATATCTCTGCTGGAACACCGCACAAGTATCGGGGTTTGCTATTTCCAATAAACAATATCGGTGATAGAAGGAAGCGTTGCTGTGGTTCAGGAACTGAGTGTACTTCGTCTCTTGTCTCTCGCCATTGTCAACAGCACCAAGTTCAGGCATGGGTTCTTCGGGAGGCATGGGTTCTTCGGGAGGATTAAGCTGAGGTGCTGGCGCATCATCAAAGTACCATTTGAATGGGATCAATTGATCTCCGATCATGTAGCAATGAGTGGCATAGGATGCACCAATAACATTCTTCCTTTTCTTATCAAGAATGCTAGCCTTCTGATTGGCGGACTTCTCACTGGACTTTGCCTGTGGAGACTTGTTCTGCTTGCCACGACCACCCTTGCCCTTCCTTGAAGTAGACATAATGTCAATCGGCAGTCAGTCTAATGAACAGGAAGAGAAAAGAGAAAGAGTATGAGTCAACAACAAGGATCAAGAAATATTCCTCAACATTAAGATAATCACAGGAAGGAATCAATTTTTTGGTAGGGACGACTAAAACAAGCTTTGGTCAGCACGACGAAAACATGTTTTAACCCGCACGACGAAAACATGTTTTAACCAATACGACGAAAACATGCTTTGCTCGGTACGACGAAAACATGATTTGGTCGGTACGACGAAAACATGTTTCAACCAATACGACGAAAGCATGATTTGGTCGGTACGACGAAAACGTGTGAAAAACTGCACCGGGCACTTACAGGCTTGTTCCTTGTGTTTGGGCTCTTTCCAGCTAGAGATCTGTGCCGGAGTAGTGGCAGTGATGGTAAGGAGACTCTGTGTGTGTCTTCTTGGGCTGTGGGGAGTGCAGAGGGGGGATAGATGTGGAGATTTGGCTGTGGATGGAGTGGGAGGTTGTTCTTGTTGTGGATGTGGGTTGATTTGTGGAGTGAATCCAAATCCAAATGAAATTATGACCATTTCGCTGGCATTTGGCTGGCAAAACGCACGCGAACAAGCGTCGATTTGGTTTCGTCTTACGGACTAAAACAAGTTTCGGTCGTTAGGTTTAAAACAGGTGTTAGCCTTGTTGACTAAAACACGTTTCGGTCTTTAGGTTTAAAACAGGTTTTAGCCTTGTTGACTAAAACATGATTTGGGAAGGATGTTCAATGTTAGTTTTAGTCAAGATGACGAAAACATGTTTTAGTCAGGTGGACGAAAACAGAAAGTTACTTAGGCGAGAGCGGGGTGAGTTACTCTGTGATATAATCCTGACTCAGTAGCATTTGTGTCACGGTCAGGTTCATGGACTAAGATGTACCGCCATTGTTACAGTATTTGTTAGCGGTTCCCGCTGGATCTACAGTCTCTGTCATGTTACAGCTACAAGTTACGCATTCTTTGTATTTGGTTGTACGGAGTGTTTTATTAGTGTAGGGAAGATATCTATTATAATGTTGTCGCTGGTTCCTCCTTCCCCTTTCGTAAGTAAAATGTGTCAATTTGACTTGTCCTTGTTGCGGTCTGTAGTGTACCGGTAGGAAGTAGCCAATGAATACCGACCGAGTTTGCAATTTGTCGACGTCGTCATCTTCCCGCTTTCCGATCACAAGTTTCGTTCGTTTCAGTTTGAAGAAGGCTACTATCCAATCCGCTTGAGGGGCCCATGGACTGAAACGGGCGCTCCCTGATTAAGCGCTGTCATAAGCGGCCTTATCAATGCGCTCTAGAAAGTCCGGCTTGCGATGTGTTACCTCTGCACGGGACTTCGGTTTGAACGAGACCTTGCCATTTTCGTACTTGGTGACTTGGCCAACCTGTCCGTTGTTTGCGTCATTGGGCTTGTTCACTCGGCAATACATGTCGCGCTTCCAAGCCGTTGCCGCAGCCTGAGAAAATGGAAGCGCCAATCACGGTTTCAGACGAAAGCGATTGAGAAAGAAGGGTGAGGGAATGACGGATAGAAAGGCACCAGCGAGACGAAAAGCAAATGGCAAGTTACATACATTGTTGGTTGCGGCCTGCAGAAACGGAAGAACCAAATCATGGTTTGAGGATTGAGGAAGAAGGGTTGAGAGAAATGTCGGAAAGAAAGGCACCAGCGACGAAAAACAATGGGAAGCTACACACGGTGGCGGTTGGGGCCTGTGGAAGTTGAAGAGTCAACCGTGGTTTTGGAAGAGGCGAGTGAGATCCACGAGAATAGGAGAGCGAGACAAGTCGAAGGAAACAACAAAGGACTTACAATGGGAGCTGTTTGGGTCTTGCTGACGGCTATGCCAGCCAACATTTTCGTTACATCCACCACGGATTCCTGGATTTTTAGCATAGCTGTGACAACAGGTGCTGGTACTACTCCTATGGCCATCTTTTCACAGAATGCCAGCGGAACCATGGGGTTTTCCTCCTGTCGCCGACGTGCTGCTGCCTCATCGTTGCGTCGTCGACGATCTTCATCGTCAAGTCTCCGACGGTCTTCTTCGTCGCGTCGTCGACGGTTTGCTGCTTCTCCGGTTGTGACAGCCAAGTCAGCCAACATTTTGGTTGTTTCGGTCACCAATCCCTGATTTTTTAGATTTGATTCCTGGTTTTTTAGAATACCTGTGACAGCAGGCAACGGTACCATCCGTTCACAGCACCACAGCGGCACCATAGGTTCGTCGACGTCTTCTTCGTCGCGTCGACGACCATCATCTTCGCGTCGACGGTTGTAGCCGCCACCCAGGAGTCCGTTTTCTCCTTCCGAAGACTTTCAACCTCCTTCCGAAGACTTTCGTTCTCGGCCTTTTGGCGTGCTTGGTCTTCCAGTTTGCGTTGCTCCTTCTCCTTCCGAAGACTTTCAACCTCCTTCCGAAGACTTTCGTTCTCGGCCTTTTGGCGTGCTTGGTCTTCCAGTTTGCGTTGCTCCTTCTCCTTCCGAAGACTTTCGACCTCCTTCCGAAGACTTTCAACCTCCTTCCGAAGCCTTTCGACCTCCTTCTGTAGGCGCGCTTCGTCTTCCAGTCTGCGTTGTTCCTTCTCTTGGCTCAGGCGTACAAGCTCTGCCTTCGTCGCGTCGCGATGATTCTCGGAGCTCATTCTGTTTCGTCGTTGGAACTCTTCTTGGTTCTTGATTTGAGAATGAAGACGGCAGCTGGCGGCGCAAAGCGCAAAAAATGAGCGCGTGAAGAGTGAAGGGGTGAAAGAGAACATCGGCCTGCTTACTATTTTAATTATAGTAGGGAGATCTTGGGAGCCGTGATCCCTGCACTGCGACCTGCGACGTGACAACCACGCATCCCGCAGCGCCCAGCTCCCAGAGTTCTTTCCTTCCAGTCGAAGAGACGCTCTCCACTTACCATCTTCATCACAGCAGAACCATCTTATTCATTCTTTCCCTTTGTCTGTTCACCAGCCATGCCTTTGTAATACCACAAGGCCGCAAGAGTCTCCTCCAGTCGGCAGCAAAGAAGAATTTTGCCGATGAAATCCTGGATGCCCTCGATACCATGGCTGGAGTGTCACCGTTGTCAGAGACAGATCTGAAAGAAGCGGATAACTGGGTGGAAAGAGCGGAACAGAGAGACAAGGTAGCTCCACCCAAAGATTCCCTTTCCAAACCGTCCGTGAGCATCTTCTTCTTCCTATTGGGGTTCATTCCCAGTGTCTTGTTCCTCTATGCGGTCATGTCGGGGGCCGTGCGGCCGTTCAATTTATAAGACAAAAGAATACAAAAAACAAAAGCAGACAACGTGGCGTATTCAATTTGGCAGGGTTCGTTGGGTGGAATGCCTGCAGTTCTGGTGTGCAGCGGACACACACAGAAATATACGATTGTGTTCTTGGACAAGGCTTGAGTTGTGGAAAGTGATGCAAACAACTGCAAAGTTTAATGAACTTGCAGAGAGACAATAAATTCTGATAATTGGAAATTTCTACAGTCGTACAGTTGGTTATGAACTCTCTATGCTTGCAAGACAACACAACAGATACTCGATTGGTTCCCCGCTAGTAGCAAGATTTGATGCTCTTCCTTACCAATCTCATGTTCTCATGTTGCCCACGAGCTCCTCTTGCTAGTTGTTGCTTTGGAGAAATACAGCCTTTACCATGATGAGGAAGCTGATAATTGTCGCTCAATGATTCGACTCAACGTTGGGTGCAATTGGTTGTTCTGGGGCGCCCCCCTCCCCCCCTCAAAATGCGATTCAAGGAAACAACATGGTACGAGTCCCTCCAAGGTCATCCAACGGCAACCAACTACACAACTGACAGATCCAAGGAATTGAGGGAATCTTCACCACGAAACGTTGCTGCGTCGTCGTGGTTGTGAACCCGTCTTTGTGCATAGCTTTCCTTTACTTGTCGACGCTTGTACATGACAATAAAAAAGGAAAAGGTCACAAAAAGCAGGCACGCAGCGACGAAGGCAAAGGCAAGATAAAACAAGATATCAGTCTTTTTGCTCGACTGGGAAGTGGTGCTGTGAACAGCAGAAACTGAAGGGGTGTCGACTTCTTTGGTACTGCTGTCCTCGCTGCCAGATTCGGAAGCTTCTGTGGTTGTTTGCTGTGGTGTTGAAATTATGGTTTCCACAGAAGATCCAGCAGGGACATCGTGGTTAGAGTCTTCACTCTTCGGAGCTTCGGAAGGCTGAGTGGTGTTGCCAGCGGTAGATTCAGAACTGGTCATCGTCTCATCACCCTTATCCACGGCTTGCGGTTTGGTGGGTGTTGCAGTGGCAACCTGGCTACCGGCAGTGTCGGGAGTTTCTTCCTTTTTCTCCTTTGGACATTGTTCATTTACCACTGCCAATAGTTCCGTGTCAACACACTTGGGATCAAGTGTGCCTTGACTGCCACAAAAGAGCTTGGAAACGTGGCTGTGCTCCACTAGACCTTCCCAGCACAGTGCGTGATTAAAAGCACTGGCGTTGTAGAACATTCCGCCCATATCCTTCACATTTGCAATGGTCCAGTTGGACAAATCATGAGAGAAGGAGGTTGCATTCCAAAATGCAAGGGCCATGTACTTGACATTGGCCGTTTGCCAGGAGGAAATATCACTGTTAAAAGCTGTTGCATGGCTAAAGGCATAATCCATGCTTCGCAAGGACTCGGTTAACCAGGTAGAAATATTCCCATTAAACGATGTTGCAAAGTTGAAAATTGCGTCCATGTGTTTGACCTTGCGGGTATCCCACAAATCCAGGTCTTGGTTGAAAGAGGTAGCTCCATTGAAGAGATAGGCCATGCTGGTGACAGAACTTGTATTCCACTTGGAAATGTCGTCGTTAAACTCTGATTTGTCCTGAAATAATTTTTGCATATCTGTCACTTGTGATGTGTCCCAGCTTTCGATGGCTCCATACTTGGACTTGGCACCCTCTCGGTTGGAAAACCATTCGTCCACCGCCAAACCAATATTGTCGTCCGTGAGAGGTGTCTTCTGGGTTTGTTCGCCTTTGGCTACACCAATGATAAAAATCCAAAAGGCCAGGGCTCTAGAGAGGCGAATGTTAAAAGCGGCCGTCATGGTTTTATTGGCGGCTTGTCCTTGCTACGGAATTATCTGCATCCAGTCAGCTCGGAAGAGGATTTGCTGCAATTGTGGGAGCTTAGAGCGCGGTTGCAGGCCGTTGGATTCAACCACAGCATCTCCTATGTGATCACAAAGAGCGAAGGGAAGGCGGCGTCTGCGTGTTGGTAATTAGACTTGAACGATGGTAATATAGAAAATAGCTGGAAGAGGATGCTGGAAACACAAAATCTATGTTTCTTACCGTATGGCACCAGCACCTACCGGTACCGGTACCGTACGAGTACGGTACGGTACGTACGGTACGGTACGGTACTTAGCGGACCGCTGCGGGTACCGAAACTTACCACACGGTATAGTACCGCTAACTACAGTACCGTATGGTACTGGTATCTACCATATCGTAAATGTATGGTACGGTACCATTCGGGCATATGGATCCAGGCCCTGTTCCAGGTGGTACTGTACCGGTACGGTACCTGGTACAGGTCAACATCAGGAATCAGGACCTTACAAAGCCTAACCCCACAGCACTTGCTTACCTGGTTGAGTGAAGAAGCAAGCCATGCAGTCGCTCAGGGTACCCTCCCCACTACCAGTAGTATACATGTCAAAATTGTAACCAAAAAGTGGTTCCTTAACATTCATGTACCAGTCTTCACAGGACCTACTACCTGGTAGCTACTGTTAGGGAAAACTACGTACATTTAGTACCCAGGCAAAGCATCAACCCTCTACCGGTACGCTCTTATAGAGAACAGACCTTGCGAGCTTCATCCCCAGCCAGTTGCCGCCATCCCATTGCGCAATTGCCCTCAACCGACTGAGGGTCTTTCACACTTTTATCGCTGTATGTGCAAGTTAGTCTGTACGTCTCTGTGTGTGCTGGTTAGTGTGTACGTCCGGCATAAAGGATGGGGTAAATAATAATTGTTAGTTGGTAAAATATACTCCGAGTACCAAACTATGTGTGTGTGCAAGTTAGTATGTACGTCCGCCATAAAGGATGGGGTAAATAATAATTGTTAGCAGGTAAAACATACTCCGAGTACCAGAGTATGTGTGCAAGTTAGTCTGTACGTCCGTCATAAAGGATGAGGTAAATATTAATTGTTAGCTGGTAAAACATACTCCGAGTACCAATGTGTGTGTTTTGGTTGGCTATCGATAGACTACAGTAGACTGTGTGTTCAGTTGAACACAGTGTTGGATTTGGCCAAAGAATCAAATCTCTTTTTTGACAGTTGAGGGCATCAGCCTTCGGCTGTCTGTTCTATGGGTCCAACCGTACGGTACCCTACCTTGTCCGTCAGAGACAAGACTGCTGCCCAAGCTTCCACTTCTTTCTCTTCGCTAGCTAGCTAGGTAGAGTCATGGCCACCTGCGGCTTTCTTGCGACAGAATGCAACGTCTGTCGCCTGTCGCCCTCGGATGTCGATGTCATGTCTACGTCAGTTCGGCAACTGTAGATTTAGGAGGTGCCGAAAGTTCTTTTGTAACGTTTCGACAGCTGGCCACAGTGACAAGATAGTTAGAGGTGGGGTAAATTATTGATGATGCAAGGGATAAATACCGCGCCCTACTGCCAATTCCTTTGTGTCTTTTTTCTTCTTTCTCGAACGCATGTGAGTGGTTGCCATTGACCAAAAGGCAAACACCCATCACACCGATCAAGTTGATTGGCCCAAGTTCAGCGCATCGGCATTTTGCAAGTGGGATCGAGAGAGAGACCGAGACGACGCAGCTATCAGCTACCACGCATTAATTGGCTTCCGATAAAAATCTACAGGCACCTCAAGGAAATAGGACATTGCATTGGGAACTCCAAAAGTGGCCAGCACAGGATCCTCGGGAAGTCCAACCAACCAACCAACCAACCAACCAACCAGTTCAGAATTGTTTTGCTTTTGGGCTATCATTTCATTATCTTTTTGCTGTAATGAAGATGACTGGGCAATCAGAACGCATTTCCACGATCCCTTCCACCTCGATGATGTTTTGTTTGGGTATACAAAGACTCCAAAGGGTAGCACTACTGGTTGCGTTGGCGTGCCAAGGAGCCACTGCTTTTGCTCCCCAAATACTCAAGACTGCCACCGCAAGCATCGGTCATTCTGCAGCTGCTTCCGTAAGCAACCAATATAATCGCTGGGACACACGGTTGCGAGTTTCCTCGACAGAAGAAATATCCACGGATACTGAGTTGGACTTGGAAGCTCTGCGTGGACCTGATGGCATTTACAACATTGAAGATAAAACCCAGCACAAGTGAGTGACAAAAATTATACCATGGGTAGTCGTGATACCCGCCTGTATTATCCGTCTTGACAACAGGTCATTGCAACAGCTCTGATTATTTCTTTCTGTTATCCTTCTTTTCTGCCCCTCCATCTCCTGTCATTCTCACTTCATTGATCGATAGAGCATTCTTGAAAGAGAATTCTGACCAGCTGGTCATTTTGAAGGTATTTGCTCCTTGGTGTCGAGCATGTAAGGGGTTGGAACCAAAGTATCAACAAATTGCCAAGGATAAGACCTACGCGGACGTTCCCATCAAGTTCACCTCCATGAGTATTCAAAACAACAAAGATTACATCAAGAGCATTGGAGTCCTGGCACTGCCCACAGTACAATTCTACAAAAATGGGCAATTGGTGGATAACTTTCCTTGTGGACCCAGTAAGCTACCCATTCTGAAACGAAAGCTGGCAGATTTGGTGGGCAACAGTGTGGATCCGGATACCAACAGGGTCAAGCCACCCAGGTCAGCCGGCACTGCAGTAGACGCAGCAAATCAGGTGGTCAAGCCACCAGGAACTCCCTCGGTACCCGTCAAAAAAGAAAAACAACAACTACAGCTCAAAGATGGTACTCCTTCTCCAGAACACAAGTATCTCACCAAAGAACAGATTGAGTACATGCGAACCAAAGTGCCATTCTTTGAAACGCTCGAGGATGATGATTGGCAGTCGTCTCTGGAACATGCCAAGATTCTCACTTTTGACAGTGGATCCATCATTATGAAGGAAGGAAATCTCGGACACACATTCTATGTCATTTTGGAGGGAGAAGTGGAAATTTGCCAAAGAACGGCATTTGAGGATCCATTAATTGCACCAACGGACTACATTGGTACTGTCATTAATCGACTCGGGGAGGGTGACTGGTTTGGAGAACGGGCCCTGATTACGGGTGAAGCACGAGCCGCCAGTATCCGGGTGACAGATCCCATGCGTTGTGTGGCCTTTTGCCAAGAAGACTTACCGGCATCCTGCGTCCTGCGAGGGCTTCCACAGGGATTTGCCCCCAGCAACAGCACCGTCGAAAATGCAGCAACGCAAAAACAAACAGAAATTGTCGACCGTGTCAATGAAAAATATGGCTTGTCCATGAAGGAATTGGATGCGATTGAGACTAGCAGAATTGTTGCAGAAGCCACTCTGGAAAATCAAAAACGTGGTAGCGCCAATACCCCCGAAGTCATTAGAGGCGTTGACACTGATGATGACGACGATGTGGACGTTGAGACACCCAACAACGAATGGAACTATTTGGAGGATGCCTCCTTGGCCATGCTCAAGTCCAAGACGGCTTCCATTGTGCCACTGCTAGAAAAATTCAAACTGATTCAGCTCATTGCGAGATGCTTTGATTACATTGTCGACAATCGTGCCAAGTGGGGAGATCCAGCCATTCGTCGGCGTCGTGCGCTCTTGGTATCGCGGTTGCCACGATCCCAGCGGGAAGAATTTGTGGAAGCCTTCCGACTGGTGGATGCCAGTGGAGATGGTGGCATTAGCATGATGGAACTGAGGCGAGTCATGGACAGTATTGGAGAAGAAAAGAGCGACGAGGAGTTGTGGGAGATGATCCCACACGGATACCAAAGTGGTTCTGTAGGCGAAGACGTGATGACACTGGAGGACTTTATGGGAATCATGGCGGAGGCCGAGTTTTACCATCTCTTCCGAGACATCTTTGCATCGTTGGACAAGAGAGAATCTGGTTTTGTGAAGGCAAAGGACTTGGACCGAGTATTGTGCGGTGTGCGCGACTTGATCAGTGATGATCGCCACAGTATAATAGACATGGAAGACAAGGAAATGATGATCGACTATGAGCAATTTACAAAGTCGTTGATCGGTTTGAGTCTCTAACTCTGGCACAGGTGGTCCATGAGGGTACTCTCTTTTTTGGCTTTGGACGATGCAACAATGCACAATGGGCTTAATAGAAGCAACAACTGCCTGAAGCTAATGCACATTTATCTATCAGAGTGTCTTGCGCTGTTTATGCGAGAAGCTGCACGGCTTGAGAAACAGTAGCAGTGAATGCAATTCACTCGTGATGTTTGTATATTGATGGCAGCTTCCCAGTAGCATGTTATGGTTGAGGTCTGAGTCGAGTCGTCAATTGAAATTCTGATGGTCCTGAGGCCCGTCGCAGGTCCACCTCCATTGACATGGTTAGGCCAGCTCCATCTCTCTTGACATGGTTAGCTCCTGTCCCATCAAAAAATGGTTGGGTTGTCGTCTCTAGACGGTTTCTCTCAATTCTGTCCTTCCAACAAACCTGCTTCCTCAAGTTGCATCCTACCGTGACAAACACCTTTGCCCAGTAGAACAATTGCGTCGTACCGTATACTTACTCCACCGTGTACTCCAATATCTTGGTGATATTCTCGGGTGAATACGCGGCACACTTGACGGGATGGTACAACGCTTGTGGCCGGATCGGAGCATGACGATCCAGATACTGTGTTGTTGGATCCCTCCAATCTCCCCATCCAGCATTGACAATCCTACCAATTCTCGGGGTCAATCCATCCAAGGAGCAGTCTAGTAGATAAACCTTGCAAACGGCCGCCACGACGGCTTCGTGATGTCCCAAGATCCATTGTTTCGGCACGCGCTCGACCAACGTCTTGGCAAATCGCAGCGATACTCGAATGATTCCCCACCGTGCCATGGATGGTTCAATTTCGTGGCACCGTTTGCGTCGCCGTTGCCTGGGTTGTGCGGAGAATTCGGAATCGTACCATTTGATGGTTTCGGGCACCCGAACATAGCACAGCGCAACGAAATGGGGCCAATCCTTCGGGGCTTTGTTTCCCGTGGCGAGCACATCGAAATTAGTAGTAGTACTGTTGTGGGAAGCGGCGGGTGGTTCGGTATCAAAGACTTGGTGCCATGGTCCCGTATAAAAGACATCATCTTCAATGTGCCACCCCCAGCCGTAGTTGTATTCGGCAATAAATTTCAAAAAGGAGGATTTTCCGGCCCCGGACCGTGGACTGTCAAAGCGGTCCCATCGTTTTGAGAATTGTTGAGCGAAGTGCAGATCCATCCCTAGGTCTGTTTTGGCAAATGCTCTTACTTGCTTGAAGAGAAGGGCACTTTTTTGACGGAGTGGATTGGATTCTTTCATGGAAGAGTGATGATGCATGACCCACACATCTCTGGGAGCATTTTGGGGTGTCAGTATTGTTGAATTTCTTTCATGATGATCTCTAGATTTTGCCGTTTGCAGCAAATGTTTCAGCCTTGCAGCACCACAGTCCGTGAGGTAATGCACCACCAAGACAATCGCTGTTCGATTTTGATTCTGCTTATCCTCCACTCGATGCATGGGAAGATTGGTGGAAACTTCGTCTTTTGTTGGTCGCCGAAGTATTGCGCGACTTGTCTGTTGAAATAAAATCTGGGAGGACGAGTTGCCGGCGTCAGAATCTGTGGAATTGGTTGTATTGCGTTGATTCAGTGCCGTCGTCGGTTGGATGTAGGAATCATTGTGCTCCAATGAAACAGTATGGATTGTTGTGTTGGTGGCATTGTTTGTGCGCTCTTGTAAAGGAGGATTTTCGTCGGAGAGGAGCTGTCTTGCATCTTCACTGGTCGCTGTCGCGGGGGTTTGATTCAGAAAATCGACATGGAAAGTTGACAACACGAGGCCGGACCGATACAGGACACCCAGGTTTATGCACAGCACAATGGCATACAACAAGTATCTTCGACATCGAGCTAAGGACCAATCGCATCGTCTCTGGGAAACTTCTTTCTTGTCGGACACTGCTGACATTGCGGGATGGAGACTCATCTGTGTGGGCGAGGATCAGAACGGGAAATGTGCTTTTTGAAGAAGCAACACAAGGCAACCTGTCTGCCCAAGCACTACCAGTCTGCCCAAGCACTACCAGGTACTCTAGACCAGTTGGATCGTCTACTAGTATGCTTTCTCCAGTCTGCCTACGAGTACTAGCTACCGGTAGCTCGTGCTCGCGGACCGAGGACCCTGGCACCATTGGCCACAAAAATGCTTGGTACAAAAGAAAATCTGGTTAAACTAGCTACAGTACATGTATTTCGTAGTTTATCTGAAATAAAAATATTATTATTGTCTGTTACGTGGCGGGCGACGGAGCTACGGGTACCGGTAGCTACCGTACCGTAAAAGTATATCCCAGAACTGAGAGGAATACTGAGAGCCTGTACGAGTAGTAGGGGATCCTACTGGTGTATCGATCGAGGTATCAAGGTACACCCAACACCTGGTGTATGCTGGTTGACGATCGTTCCTTGATACCAGTGACGATCGAACGAAAGGTCACCGCCTTGGTCGTAAGAAAAATGAGGCTCGTACCTCTACTGTTGGAGGAAACATACCTGACACCTCTTTACTATTGACTCGTGTATTAATCATCTAGTCCGGTTCGCATGTAAATTGATCATGCAAGGAACCAAGGGAGTTTTAGGTCTAAAGTGTTGCGGGGGTCCTTATATCCAATTCAATCACAAGAATTGCTATGCACCACCAGAAAATCCTCACTTTTGCTTTACAGCTTAATCCAAAACCAAATTACTCCCCAATAAGCTGCAGTTTTACTAGCTAACACTGTAAAGCAAAAGGCCATCTCGAGCTACTACCGATCTCGAGATCGATATCAAGGTAAACCAAGTCAAAGACATCAAGTTCAATTGACTTGAAGAGAGTTAACACCTGCAACAGAGAAGAGGTGCACAGAATCAGGCTCTAGCTACACTATCAGAGCATCGAAAAGCCTCTAACAGGAAAGAGGTGCGCGCGGGAAGAAAATCCCATTTTAAGTCACAGGTACGAGTACGGAACATCGTCTAACAGTTTCCGGCCGGAACTGGAAGCAACCACGTACACGTACAGATCAAGCGAAGAAAACTGAAAAGGTTTCCAGCTGACGGCATCGCGAA
>CAICTM010001592.1:0-26230 GCA_903772945.1 Seminavis robusta
TACAAGAAGTCGGTGGTAAAGGGCATTAATGCCCGTCGCAACTATCTTACTCAGGAGTTGAAGAAGGTTTCTTTTGCTCGCATGGATAAGAGCAATGCCCTTCCCACTACCGCCATGTTCCTCAAGTGTGCTTGTCGCCAATTTGATTTGGAGGTACGTCCATATTTGTTTTATGCTAATGCCCCAAATTTTTGACTCACTTTTTAAATACCAATTTCCCCTGGTGCGCAAGGTTGAAGAGGAAAAGGAGCCTTTCATGTGGTACTGGAGCGAGTTCTTGCCCAAGGTCTTCGGAGCACATTGAGTGGGGCAAGAATGTTATAGTTCTACAAGACAATCAGCGAAGCCAAAACGAGCACCCAACCAAGCCCATTTCACCCCTCACCATGAGGCCAAGGCTGTTGTTGTTTGGGTCAACAATGAAGCCAAGTGGACCGAGCTGCACCAATGGGTCAAGGAGCACCAGGTGAGGCCCAACCCATCAAAGGAGGGAAGTACACCAATGTTGATGCTGGCCAAGCGAGCATACTGCTTGGGAAAGCTGATGGTTTGGAAGCCTACAACCAATAAAAGAAAAAGTGAAAGAGGCCCATTCCAGTGCCCACACGCGGCAGCATTATCAGTCTGGAGCAGAAGACTCTGGAGGCTTTTGCGCATTTCAAATGGGCACACCTGTTGCTCCCACAAGCAACAGCTGAAACTCAACAAGGCCAAAAAGCGCAGAGCCAAGAACGCCTTGGAGCCGCTCCAGGCCTAAAAAGGCAAGACGGTTACCACCTTGGACGATGAAGATGACGATGCATACATGTGAGAGCATCTTTGGTTTGGCCCATTTGGGCATTTTCGGCCTCGATCGATCTTGCTGGCCTGGTTTCTGAAAAAGGTTTGGGCAAGTTGGCAAATCTGTTCATCCAATTGGTCATTTCTTCTGCAGTGTTTAGCGTCACGTTCCTGTGACCTTTCTGCGAACTGTTCTGAACAACCAAAGACATTTCAGCTCAGCCCTGCTTTCTATTGCCCTCTCCTACTAAATTGTACTGTTCTCTGAGCTAATAACTAAGTTAACGATTATTCTAGTTGTAAACTGCTTTGTCATTTGTTGTCGTAGTCATGTTCACTTGGGCAAAGTAATGACGGATTAATGTAGGTATGGTTGTGTCGTGCTTGTGCACGGGATCTTTGGCGTCTTGCATGCAATTTCAGCGCAATTGGGTAAAATTCTGTGATGTCCCTTTGCGGCTTGTGCTCATATTTGTATGCACTTGCGCAAAATGTCCGGGGACTCCGGCAAGCTACGTGCCGTCCTATCACTTACCCAAGCCCACTTTTTGGAGGCATTTGCGCCAAATATCACGCACTGGCATAAAGGGGCGTACGCCAGATCTCTGTACGGAGCACACTTTTTCGACGCACTTCCACAAAAATATGACGGACTCGCAGGGACATTATGTTTGTTCATTTGGGCAATATGAGCTGTGAACGAGTACATGATTTGGCGTTTGTGGGTAAAATAATGCCCTTCGACATGATAAGGGACCTACATAAATGAGTCGCTAAAATTTGATCCAGCGTTTTGTGCACCTTCCCCATAATATCCACTTTGCCCAAAATGCGCTTCTTAGATGTAGCTATATCAACGACAGTGGCAACAGTACCGAAAGTTTGGCTTTGCTCGCTACGGTTACCGGTACCTCGCATTGGATCCTTTTGACGAATACATGCACAACAGAATATTGTCAATCCAGCCATTGTAGCCAGTTACCGTCGAGTTACATCAATCGGTGACAGTGGCAACAGTATTGAACACACTCAGGTTCCGTTTTACTGGCTACACTCCGTTACCAGTACCTTGCATTGAATCCTTATGACGAATACATGCACAACCGAACATTGTCAACCCAGCCATCGTAGCCAGCTATCGTAGAGTTCATCGATCGGTGACAGTGGCAACAGTAACGAACACACTTAGGTTCCGCTTTGCTGGCTACACTCCGTTGCCGGTATCTTGCATTGGATCCTTATGACGAATACATGCACAACCGAACATTATGAATCCAGCCATGTTGTAGCCGGCTGCGGTATAGCTACATCGACGACAGTGGCAACAGTACTTGACTTGCGCATACAGGAAAATGGGTACCGACACAGGAATCACCACCAAAACAGTAGGAAATAACAAGAAGGGATGAATCCGGTAGGAGGATCCACTCTCTTGTGTGTTGTTGCCTCTTCCGGTGGCTGTTGCCTTTCAATGACTCGACGACGATCGTTCATGCTGTTGATAGGGCTGGAGTTAACAGTCTTCTCCGTAGCGGTAGCTTGTTAACCGATCGTTCGAAAAGGACTCGACAATGGGATTTCCTCGGCCGTCAGCAGTACAGCAGAGAAAACAACAAATAGATATGAGTTTTGTTGTCTGTGCTCAACTGAAGAAAACCGGTGACTTACCCTTGCTTTTCAAATTGCACCAACTTGGCCGTCATGGGCCGAGAACTGACTGCCAACCCAAACTGGTACAATTTCAATGGGGATGGCTTTCCAATCTGCACCGGAGACAGTTGGCTTGAATTGGGCTTGATAGCAGAGGTACCGGTACGATCGATCGATTCGAATAACTAAAACAACTCACCCGTTGACGGCCGAGCTCGGATTTCCCTCCTGAATACCATAGAAATCCAATGAGGGAAAGAAGTCAGCGCTGTACCTTCAATTAACACTCTTGATAATAGGCTTACCTCGAATCGATTCGATTCGATCGGCCGATTGGATAAAGCACTCACCATGCATTGTTGTCGGCCAAGCTTGGATTTACCTCCTGTTTACCATACGAATTCAATGAGGGAGAGAAGTCAGTGCTGCGCCTTCAATAATGGACTTTCGCTCGACGTGGACTGAGGGACGATCGGTTTATCCTTAACCTTAGCAACTTCATCCACGAATCAATCTAAAAATTTCGAAAGGGAACTTGTTACTTAACGATACACATGACCGTTGATTCTGCAACTGAAGTGCGGGTACACTAATTTACACAGTAAACGCGAGCCAATCGATTTCAGAGTGCAACTGAGGGGGTAACCAAAAGGAGCGTGGTCTGGGAGACCAAATAGAAAATAGGAAATAGGAAATAGGAAATAGAAAATAGGAAATAGGAAATAGCATTAAAGGGGTTGAGAACTCAGGCAGTTTACCTGCCGAGGTAAAGGGGTTGAGAACTCAGGCAGTTTACCTGCCGAGGTTATTGGTTGGATTCAATTGCCAGTTTATTCAGCCAGCACTGGCTGGGTCAAGCTAAGGGGAATAGAAGATGAAACGGGGACATTGGTTTGTCATTTTGGGGGATGCCTCAGCTCAGAAGCGTACTCATGGCAGAGTAACCTTGGCGAGGGCATTGGATGGGCGAGCTTTGGTACAAATCATCACTTGGGAGCACTATCATTCAAATGGATGGAAAGATTCATAGCATCCTAGTTGACAGCCTCCAGTCGCAGTATAAGACGTCGAAACGTCGATGACTCGAGTATCTAGAATGATGCATCAGCCACGATCCTCGCAGGAAGCAGGAAGTCTTCGCGCTCGAGTCCGGTAACTCGATCATCCAGAGTTTATCTGGATAGCAGCGAAAGGTGCTCTACGGATGGCTGCTAGCTGGCATCCGTCCTGACAAAAGGTTGCGAACCCTCTCAAATCTTGGCACCCGTGTAGTACGGGATTAATTTGGCATTCGAGTTCGAGAAGAAACGGGAGATGAGATGTAGACTGCGTACCCTACACAGAGTTTCTGGTGGATGAATTCGATAAGCTAGTAGCCAAATAGGAATCTTGGAGTTTAAATAATACTAATAAATAATAAGTAAGCGATGCTATTCTACATTCGCATCTTTGCGTCACGAGACCCTAAGAACCTATCTTCCCTCTAGACGAGGATGTTTGCTTGAAAGACGTCACCAAAATGGAAACTCGATTGTCTTGGTTGCTGCTGTGGGATGACTTGGCTTGCGATGGGTGTGGGTTCGTACGGGTTGGAATCCGTGTTGACGGAATCAGCAAAGGCGTCGAAGAGAGAGTCAAAGACTGCTTGATTCTCGGTGCTATCTTCGACTGTGCTCAACAGTTCTCGTGAATCACGCAGGGCCTTCTGCAGCACTTGTGTGCACCTTCCAGGCATTTTGGACATACCAGCGGTGCTGGATACACCAGGGGTCTGGAAGATGAGGGAGGATAGAGACATGCTTTGGGACATCGATCCTTTGGTCGTTACGGCCGTGCATTCCTTGGCTTGATGGTCATTGGCAGGTCCTGTGGAAGGAGAAGGAGGCGACATGGACTTTTGTTCCTTGATGGCTTGACGCTTCTTTTGCTTGTGCTGCCTGCTGGAGCGGTAGTGCTTGCTGAGGGCATCCCGGAAGATCTGGGCAACACTCACACGCGCAGTCCCGTCGTCGACGAGAAACCACTTGCCAGATATAGTATCATACCTGACAAAGCCGACTTGGCCCGCAGTTCCTTTTCGCATGATCTCAATGACCCGCAAGATGATACCTGACTTGTCCTTTCTGTTTGGGGAAGAAAGGTAGTTTGGGATCTCAGACTGAACCAACTCTCGAAGACGCCGGTTGCCTGGGTGCTTCAAGTATCTCTTACCACGGCCCAGCACAGCCACGTTCTGGGGAGGAACGAAGCTGTCAGGAAGGTTGATACTGTCGCTGAATACCATATTGACTGTTTGGGAATTGGAGATAGAAGTACTGGTAGTGAGGAAAAGTAGGGTGTGTTTCAGGTTTTGCAAAAACGATTTGTGAGCTTTCCGACGATGCTCGTACCTGGTACCTCCACAGTTTTTAAGGCCCGAGAGTTTGTCCGCCCCCCGTACTAATGACTATGAACAATCTGCTTCATGAAGCTCCTAAGTGGGCTTCGCAAACAGATCAAACGGCGAATGCAAGGACAATGTCTAGGTCGCCCTCCATTAATTGATTGCGATACTTGATATGCCAAGAATTCTTCACATTGGGATATAAAGGATTATCAAATTGACTTCGCATTCACCGTGAAACCACGTTGCAGACCAGCTGCAGTACGGTACAGAGTTGTTCATGTACGTACGCTCGACGTAGCATAGATAGCTCATAGATAGACAGATGATGATTGAACTGGGTAGATGTGTTCATCATCTTTCGCCTGCGGGTTTGAAGTGGTGTCATGGTTCAATAAATATTGGCTGTTCCTTGCATTCTCCAGAGGGAAGGTGTGACAATAGAGCGAACCTGCAACATTAATTGATGGTTTGAAGAGCCTTTGAAGAGGCGAACCAAGTTGTGCTAAAGTGTCAAAACCGTTCAGAGTGATTAACTCCCATTTGCCGCCAGTTCAAGCTTGGAGGTCACCCCATATGTCAATGCAACGATTTGGTCGCACCTTCAACATCGTGAAGAAGGCGCGGGGGCCCACTAGATCAATGCCTTTCGATTGAGATTCATAGCTAATTCATTTGGCTTTGCCAAGCAGCTGTGAAGCTATGATTCAATCCATTCGATATTCTCGATTCGCCCATTCACACATCCCCACTGTTCTGCCGAGAAGGAACTCGTTCTCGCATCTTCTGTGGACTTGACTCCACTCACTCAGAGCTCACAGTAGCTATTTATTTGAGGCTATCCAATGCCAGAGCGCTCACATGGAGCCGTGCAATGCAGTTCGGACATGCTGTGTTTGGAAATTAGAGCAGGAGAAAGCAACTCCTTGGTGTTTATTTGATCCAGCTACGATCCACCTAGTGCGGATGGCTTCACGAATTCACGAATTCAAGAACTGAATTGGCGGTTGGCAACCACGACCGGTTACTCCAGAAGTCTCCAGCTCATCGTCAGTGGCTACAGGACATGTTTGAGCCAGAAGAGCTTGACTTCCCGGGGTACGGACGCTGGAATCCACTGTACCGATCGAAGTCTTATGCATTGGCAGCCAATACCGTGGTCGAGCAGCTGGTCGAGCCAACTTCTTTTTCTCTTGTCTTCGCATCGCAAGCGATCCAAGGAGAGATAGATAGATCTAGTCTAGTCCTAGCTAGCTAGAAGCTACAGCGTATGAGTGGTCCACGGAGCCAGAGAGGGAGAGACAGAGAGAGCCGTAGACAGAGAGTCGTGGCTGGGTATCAGCCGACGTTTCTTCAAACAGTGTCTAAGCTGAACGTCGCAACGGCCTTTAGAAGCTGGTCAGCTAGCTGGTCTGGGATTTGCAAAGGGAGATAGGCACCGTAAAAGCATTGCTCCTTGATACCCCTCCTTGTAGGTACATGTATGTGTACATGTACCATGTACAATGTCATGACATTGTCTCCAAGCTTTGTTGCTCGGAGTTAGCTAACCGGTAAGCACGAGAGGATGTACTCCTCTCTCGTGCGAACCCCTTCACTTCTGCCTCCTGTCGTAAGCAAGCAATATAGCAATATGACCTTCAAGCCAAGCTGCATGCAAAGATGCAAAGCAACGCGCGGAGGCATTCACTCCCTCTGCTCAGCGGTAGCCTTTTTTAATTGAGCGAAAGTTGAAATGCCAGCATCGAGTTAGCTATGACTGCACCTGCCAAACCCGGCCTCGCACTGTATGCCTGCTGTGTGTACGGTACATGAGTAGGAGTGCTGAGTTTGTAGGGCTAGATAGTCTAGTAACTGTTTTGATTACATACATACATGTAGCTACTTGTGGCTACTGTGGAGTTTTGGTAGTCGAGAAAAGTAAACACTGTGTAGGTTTTTATTAGTATGTTTTAAAGTTGCTAGAAGAATGTAGTACTAGTTTATGCAGGTGCTGCGCTTTTGGGGACCAGGGTGGCAAAAGCGGGCAGCTTTGAGAGGAAGTCGGAGATAGGAGATGTACATTGCACCTTGATTGGATGCTGAGAGGAGATTTGATATGTACAGGCTTGCCTGGACAAGGACAGCCGTTTGGCTGTATGGTGTCTTGGGCAGCAAGGGAGGCAGAAAGCAGGCAACCAGCTTAGTAGGCACTGCCCAACAACGCATGCTGGATATCAGATACGTCAAAGTCTTCCAAGACATCCAAGTCATCCTCTTGTTCTTCTTGCTTGATTGGTGTGGGCTCTGCCAATGGAGTTGGTTCAAAAGGATTCCCGCTGCATTGCAGCACCTCGTCCCAGAGGGGAGTGTCCAACAGTGGGGTCAAGAAGGCTTGACTGTCCATGGACAATTGGGGAGCAGGCATGTTTTCACCATAGGCTTCCATGGGCGGGACACTACTAAAGTTGACCGTGTTGGCAGCGTCATCCAGAATGTGTTGCAGGCGGTTGAAGGAGCCTCGTTGCGCATCGACGTTGCATCCAATGTCACTGAGTGCCTGAGGAGACAACTGAAACAACGAAGAGACCTGCTGCTTCTTCTGAAGGTAGTTGTTGGCACAGCCCATGGCAGTCATCACGGACATGGTGGCTGGAGGAGAAGAAGCCTTGGAATCGTTGTCATGAACCAGAGGAGCCATCTTGGTTTGCTTGCGCCTGCGCTGCTTGAATTGCTTGCTGGAGGTGTAGATTTTGTTATTGACATCTCGAAGAGCCTGAAGTGAGGAGGATAGATAAGAGAGGTAAGCGTGAGTATCATGGTCATTCATTGTCGTCTGAGCAGTCTTGCTAAGCTAGCTTAGCTTAAGTTAGCTTACCTGAGCAATAGTGGTACGAGCCAGGCTCTCTTCGACATTATACCATCGTCCCGATTCAGGATCCAACTTGACAAAGCTACCCTTGCGGACATCTTTGACAAGGTTATGGACACGGGCCAAGATGGCGCTCTTGACTGCCTTGCTGGTGGCATTACCGTAGGCATCACCTTCAGTTTTGATAATGGCCCAGAAGCGCTTGTTGCGTTCGACAATCTTCTTACCGCGACCAATCACGACATCGTCAGGGGATGGGGTGAAGTCTTCGGGGAGGATGTACCTCATGGACATGCTGTTGCCGTTGCCGTTGTTACTGTTGGTGGAAGTCATGGTGGTATTCACTGTTTTAGCTGGAGTGTGCTGAACTGTGTAGTTTCGCTTGTAGTGGATTGCTCTTTGAGATTTGTGAGCACATCCCAAGAGGATGGGAGCAATCAAAATCAAAAAAAGGAGAAGCGCAGCTTCTCCGCTCGAGTCCACCCCCTCATACCATTAGGATTCAGAGTGGTACTGACGGTGCATGAGACAAAAAGTTTTTCCGAACGGAAGTCTCAGGCCCAGATGATAAAATTAAAAAGCTCCACTAACATTCTCCGAATTCTCTGGACCATTTGATTCAATTCATTGCTCTTCAAAAGAAACCATTGAGGCCTCTGAGTGGTACGCGCGCACGTATTTTGCTGAAACCGAACTCCGAGTGTGGCAGTACAGCTCGGAATACCAGTACCGGAAGCTTAAGCAGGTCACTTACAATGTCCAAAAGCCTCCTCCCCGATTCTTCTGCTTCGCCATTGCAGCCTTAAAAACCTCTCATTAAAAGGGAGAAAATACCAACTGGGTCATTCGTATTTAAACAACAGATGCACTTACTTGGCAGGGAAAACTTAAGTCAGAGAATCAGCATTAAGGAAACTTTACTCTCGGAGAATGGATTCGTAAAAAGCGTATTGGCCTCATTGCGGAAAATAAGTTACCCTTGGAATCAAGATTCTATATTTAATCATTACTAATTAGTTAAAAGACATTCTTAAACATAAGGCTAACATATAGCTATAGAATTCCGCGACTCACTTCATATTTCTACTGTATGCCCGTGCAGTCACATGAACCGCGCAGCTCAAGCTTCTGAGAACGGAGGCCTGCATTTTACTTAATATCTTGGGCTCCATGCGAGAGCATTGACATAATGACGAGTCTTTGAGCTGTGTATGACTGTCAACGTAGAGATCCCAATTATGGGGTTCTTGTCGTGATGTCTTCATTCATGGGTGGAGTGAACGTAAAACTACAGACATTGCTTGGCTACATCCTGTTTTTTCGATTGCCGTGTCACACCTGTTTAGAGTGGGAAGAGATGCCGACTTTTTTGGATCGCCACTTGAATTACACTGCACCTGTTTCCCTTGCTCTTGCCTTCTACTCCGGCGTATTAAATTTTTAACAACAGCAAGCCTCTTCACTCTTCACATCCACAGAGCTACACAAAGTCACTACTCCAGAGCACACTGTACTCGAGTACTAGTAGAACTCAACATCACAACACAAATCAGTGGGTACGAGACCTAATAGTATGGCTTTGGTTTCTCTAGTGCTCAAGTGCTCCAGCGGCCCCACTAGCTCGTAGTCGATTCCACGTCAGGGAGCCTCATTGTTGTTGTCGAACCCGATCCAGGTTCCAGTGAGGGTTCATTGTGGCTCTTGGATTGGCATGGTAAACATGAAATTTATATCAGCCAGCTCAGAAACTTGGAACAAGAGCTTGCTAGATAGCTAGTAGATGACATTGTAATCATAACTCATAATCCGTGGGCCGAGCAGGAATCCTAGATCCTGGACGGTGGACACTTACTTAGTCTTATTACTTCAGCTATGCTTGGCAAAAACTCCTACTGAGTAGCCGACTGCCGGGCTGCCAGGTACCGGTACTAGCTAGCTAGTACGACTGTACTATCAAATAAATCAATAGTTTGCCGAGATTAGATGCCCAAGGTTTCAGGACCAAACACCGATTTCATTCGCCGAGAGATACGGTACTGAAGATTTATTTTCAACCCCACTCCAGAGGCTAGAATTTGCCCCCCTCCTGCTCTACTAGCTAGAGCTAGTACTGCTCTACTAAAGCTGTACTCTAGACGGCTGGTAGCTAGCTAGCAATGGACACAGAAGGATGAAGAGCCTGTCTGCTACTGGTACTGAGGGTGAGGTGTAACCGGATACGAATGTGTCTGTTGCCTTCGAAGAAGGATTTGAATTCAAGAATTGATTATTTGCAAAATCGATGTAAAATTTTCCTTGCGGAGAAACTGTCCTGTTTAAAGTAAACAAACGGTTTATCAAGATTTAACATCAGGACCATTTGTTCATGAATCATATATTCGAGGTTCGAAACTGTCGACTTACTGTACTTGTCCACCGTGCAATGGACACGACTTGATTGGCGATCTGCGTTTGATCCGCGTTTTAGAGGAGGAAGAGCACCACAACACTGCTACTTTGGACTCCAAACGTTTGCTCCTGTCGAAGGGAGGAGCAAGAAGTGCTACACATTCACACTAGAATTGCTTTAGATGGATCTGCACGTTGACGATGACATTGGCAAAGGAAGACGACGAACACGACGAAGACGGTCAGCTCCTGGATCAGGAGCTCGTGGAGCTTCCAGACGAGTTGATGCCATCCCTTCGCGGGAAGTGTGAGTACACAACAGAACAAGAGTTGCAAGACGCTCTTGTCGTAGCTGGCCTTGCAGATCTTCCGATTATTTTGGTGGGTGGACGTGCTCTCTTGAAAATGCCGTCGGACCAGCACAACAAATTCACAACCAAGTATGTACAAAACTTTTTTCGGTAGAGCAAAAACTCATGGGGCATGTGCACTGGAACCCACAAAATTCACATGCCAGCAAACAAGTCGCGGGGCCCTGACATCAGTTACTGGGGTTATCCTTGATGCGTCAAAGAAGACGGAGATTTGGTGCCCACTGATTTTTTATTTTGGATCCGTGCCGGACGTGGTGGTCCAATTTTCTTGGAAAAACAAAAAGTGGTACGAAGAAAAAGCCATTGATGATATGATGCCGAAGAGCTTGGAGAAAGATCACGGTACACGCAATAATTCGCTTCCAAGATTGGGATACCTGATCAAAGTGAAAGGCGAGTACATCCAAGACATGGAGGGGCTAGATATTTATCGCCTGGAATCGAACACGACATTGGCCGATGCTTACGACGCATCTAATGATCGTGCGCGTACATGGAGCTACACGCCAGGTGACGAAGAAAGCTACATTGAGATTGGACCACAAGATTTGGGGATCACTGGGTTCCAAGCATGGCTTTGGGAACATATCGGATTCCTGTGTCTAAGATATTTTTGAGGATGGAAGAGTCCCACAATGAACGACAAACAGATGGCCTTGCGACGTAGGTGTTTGTACTTTCATGGGATATGCAGCGTGCCCATTGAAATGCACCCACGAAATACAAGTACTGCGTGCTTTCATGGACTACTCAAATTGAAATCGAACTGCTACTACCTCATATTCTAAACATAAAACCCCAGAAAAACTCTTAAGAATGTCGTCAGCTATGGAAGGTGTGGAGCCTACCGTATGGAAGGTGCGGTAGTGACCCACGCTTTACGCCTGGAAAAAGGTGTGCAGTTCGTGAGTGCTGCCAGTGCGAATAGTTGGTGTCTGACGGCTCTCCTTTCGTTTCCGCTCCTTCAAACGTAAGCTCAGCAAACTATTTCGTCTGGCTGAGCTCAAGCCTACAACCCAAACGCTATTTCACAACACTTTGAATATGTACCAGGAGAAGTACGAATTGGCAGGTATTTGGAGTGTAGTGGAGGATTGTCTGAAAGAAAAACATCAAGCCGAAATAGAGGATCTCGAGAAGGTCCCTGCGGACTCAAGCCGGCCTGGGAAACGAGGCAAACCTGATTCATCTGAAGCTTAGATCTATCTTCCATCAGCTCTTCCATCTTCCATCCACATGCAAGGCGACCAGATCCAATGATTCAGTGGAAAACTCCGTCCGTCATCTCAGTTGTTGCCTGGCTACTCTAGGATTTAAGGCTAACTGCAGCCAGTGGTACGATTTTAGTCTTGATACCGACACCTCTTGTCGGTATCGTCTACCGGTGTGAGGTTGTTTGGACTGATCACTTCGCCGCTCCATGGCAATCCCCACCACTGAAAACATTCCGTTGAAGAACGGGCAAAGTGTACTCGTAGTGGGTGCATGTACGCCGTAACCGTAACTAGCTAGTGGGTGGTTGTGCAGTTTCTTTCGGACAAATAATGGCATCTTTTCATGAAACTTCCAATGATCGAAGAACTCCAGTCATCTATCTCATCTCAGTTGTTGGCTGTAGCTAGCTAGCTAGCTACCTGTAGCCTGTAGCCTGTAGCCTGTACCTAGCAAGAGTAGCTTCTGAATTCTTTATGTCACAAATTGTCTTTTACTAGTCTGTTGATCGCGAAATACAAAAAATGCCACTCGAGCTCTCAGACGGTTAACAATCAATAGAAGGCCTTTTCGGAAAATCGAAGATTTCCATTGACTTGACTCAGTGGAAACATAGTAGAAATATTGAAATATTATGCCGACAAAAGCACTCTAGCTAGCTAGCACCCAGACTAGACCACTCAAGCTAGCCGGGCAACCCCTTCCATAATCTCGGAGACTGACTAACCTCCTCCCAGTCCTGATGGTACAATGCTCGGTACATGTACTCCGTTGGGTACCGAGACTTACAAGATAAGTATGATTTTGGTCCACTTAACCGTTCCGTAGTCCTCGCAGAACTGTTCTATACAGGAACACGTCTCCTCTGGTTAAGAGGCGAGATGGCTACTTAGAGCGAGACTGGCCGGGCGAGAGCGGAAAGGAGAGCCAACGGCTCGGAACGCGCGAGACCAGCCAGGCGAGATCTAAGTGACAGCGAGACTCAACCAGCGGAGATGTGTTAATGTTGGAACCAGTGAGAAGCGCCACTTAAGTAACAAAATGTGAGCCTTAAAAAGTGTCACTCCAGAACAGTCCAGACTGAGTTGGGACTCGTCTCGAAAACTTCAACCTGTGTAGCAAATGTACCAGAGGCTACACAGACTGCACCAATTTCTTCGAGACGGGTTCCATCCACCACTGAAACATTTGCATTCAAGTCAAGCGATTTGACAACGCACATACATGGAAGGACACCTGCTCTAACATGAGTGTTGCATGACCCAGTATTGTCGCCTCAGCGCTAGCTAGCTACCGGTAGGCTCTACTAGCTAGCTACCGGGGCATGATGTAAGCTCTCATTGAGTGTTTCGTGGTGGTAGTAGTGTAGGAATAACAGCTCTGGCAATGGGGTGTGCGGTGTGCGTACAGTTTCGGACAATTGCCTTCTTTCGCGGGAGTCTACCAACATTTGCGACTGGGTCATACTAAGACATAACGATTTGGATGAAGCGGTCTTTATGCTGATGCATCTAGCATTCTTTATTTATTGGGGTTTCTCAGTATCCTACCGTACATGCACTAGCTAGTACGCTACACATGTGTGGCTACATGTACCGGTACCGCATCGGCAGTAGCCACGGCGGCACCCGGGTACAGACGTAGTACTTGTAGTAAGCACAGGCGCTTACTGCCTTTTGGGGAATCGAGTTTTCAGCTCTGACTCTTTGCTCCAATGACCACTACTGTACCAAATCTCTAGGTACTGTATCAAACCAATGACTGAGTCGAGTGGAGTCGAGCCACGCACAACAACCAAAGCCGACAAATCCAATGATATCATTCAGTGGAAAAATAAATTCGGTCCGTTATCACAGTTGTTACGTGGCCAGCCGGTTGCCATCCTACATAGAGCTCTACTATCTAGAGCTCTATCGCTCTATCTAGCTAGTCCTGTTACCGGTCCCGGTAATGTGGCCTACAACATCTACTGCCGAGGTTGTTTGGACAAATCACTTTCGCCGCTCCATGCTCATTGAACCACTGGAACATTCCATCGTTGAAGTGTTTTATTCATCAAGACCACAAAAGGCAGTTAGTTTGTTGTTGCTCTCTTTAGAAAATAAATCGTCTGTGGGTGGTGGTGGGTGGTGGGTTGCCATGGGTCAGTGGGTGCAGTTGCTCGGACAAATTTTAAAATTATATTGCCTTCTTTGGAGAGAAACTTCAATGAATCGAAGAACACTTGCGACTGATATGGTGCAATGTACTTTTAATTTAAATGTGGACTACGTATGATGTTTCAAGCACTTTTTCTTTTTTAATCGGTTCTCCTTCGGGATGGCCTATTAATTAATACCGGTACATGTACTGTTGCAGTACTGGTACCTACGGTACTATTTTAATTACCAGCTGGTACCGGTACATGTACCGGTACCGGTACGTACTGGCACCGGTAACGTGTCGTCACTGCTGTTGACGAAATCGATTGTTTAGCGCTAACCCTTTGCAGAAATTATACTTAACCCTTTCGAATTTTCCACTCCCTACAGCTACTTTACGGCATCTGACCCTCCGGCTCACGCGCCAGAGCACCTCTTTGGCGATCAAAGAGAGGGCATCGCGCGCACATTTTGAGAGCTTTCGTGAAATCACGACGGTGATTACGAGGAGCACAGGCCGAAGGGTGGAATCAGCGACAATGGCGATGCATCACGCCAAAAAATGTGATTCGATTCGACCAGAGATTTCTATGTAGACTATCTCCCACCAATCAGTCAACGCCTGGGTGTTGGTGTTGGTTTTACCACCGCAGTGCTGGCTATCTTTACTATTGTACTGCACGCAGCCTTGTCTCTAGAAATCTCTTGCAAGTAATAGAATCGGATCTACTACAGGGAACAACAAAAGCGAAACGTCGTCTCGTTGCTGCTTACTCGAGTCTACGTTCAGTATAGTTTGTTTGGATCGTCATAGATAGATAGCCAAGCCCAGTCTGCAACTTTTCTTTTTGTGTCCTTCGTTGGTTTGTGAAATGGCGTCTCTTTCCATAGCGAGCAATGCTAGTCCAAAACTGGTAGAGCATTGTTTGCGGGAGTTCATCCAGTATCTCAAGTCGGTCCAAGCAGAACAACTGACGGGAGGAGGCAACGACAATGCGACCCTTACAACGGCCACAACAAGCGCTTGTGGGAGTGGCTGGGACCAGAGCGTACACAACAACAGTTGTGACCCAGGCAACAACAGTAAGACCCCATCGTGGGACAAAAAGGCCATTCACAGTTACATCAAGCGGCTCAAACACTACGGCAATCTACTCAAGAAATACATCAATCGATTCCCAAACGAGTCGGAGAATCAACTAGCCACACAAATCATTGGCGCCATATCACAAGCCATTCAAGACAGTCAGGATCACGCAGGAGTCGATGTCGTCAGCCGCAGTGTCGGTCCGCTCTTGGAATTGGCCGTGTCCTTGTGGCGGACCGTACAAGTCATTGATCTCGAACGACTGATTGAGCTACTCGAAAAGAACCGTTTGGCGGGGGATGCCATGGAAGGACACGAGGTCATCTTGTTGTGTGGTGCTGCGGGGTGTGGCAAAACGACAACCTTGCACTATTTGGCGGGAACCGTCTTTGACGAAATCGAGGTGGACGGATTCCTGCACATGCAACCCAAAAGTGTCGCCGATCCAATATTAGCGTCATACGAAACGTCCAGTGGACGAGAGACTGTCACACGGACCTTGCAAACGGCACAGATTGAATATCGCGGACAAACGTTGGTCTTGTGCGATACACCAAGTCTGGTCGATGCCGAAGGTCCGGAAGAAGATATCGCTCATGGGTTGGGGATTGCACGAGCCATTCAAAAAGCACGGTCCGTGCGACCCGTACTGGTCGTGAGTCGCGACGGGATGGGTGTTCGCGGGCGGTTCAGTGCCTTTTCCGAGACACTCTCGAGCATTGCCAATCTCATGAATGGTCCCGAAGGAGGCAAGGTCGATTTCCGACCCTTCCACTTTGTCTTTACCAAGTACGATGCCAAAAAGCACAAGACCGCCATTAGCAAACAGTTCCAAGCGGTTTGGAAACAGCCTCACGCCGAACCAGGAAAGGTACAAATGGTTCGGTCCTGTGTCGATTGCATCATTCAAGATACCACACCGACGGCCAAGATTGTCACACCCTTGGAACAACAACCTGCGCAGTTGCTCGAGACAATACTGAATAATCGGCATCATCTGCACAAACCGGTCATGGACAATCCGGCCGAATCATTTCATCACTTTGCCAGTACAGAAGCTTTGGAAAAACTGGATGTACAACTGCAAATATGTTTGGGCGATATGACACAAACACTGATGCGGAATGATTATGGCACGGCGCTGTACCGACTGAAACAAATGAAGCAACTCGCAGAGCTTTTGCCGGAAGCCGGAGAATATGCCAAGTTGGGAGTTTCGGGCATGTTGCGACATGCCACCGTCTTGCAAGAACAAACCGCCGAAGCACTGCGGCGAGAAGAGTTCGATGATGTCATTGACAAGCTACGATTCCTCTACAAATTCACTAGGGAGGTGCCGGAAGCCATATCGAGTGCGCAAGCTGGCCTCGAAATGGCCGTACAACAAGTCATTGCACCGCGAGAGAGCATCTTACACACACTGGAAGAGATCAGAACGGCGGTGGATAGTACGCAGTTCAGTATTTTGCTCAAACAACTCAAGGCGGACATCCAAGCCGTTATTCGGGGTGAACAGCTGCGCCTGGAAATCAGAAGTATCCAAGAGCGGATACTCTGCAGCGACCCTTCCGACGGAGGATCAAGTTCCGAATTGATGAATGTCCCCTGCATGCCACAACGGAATGGCGACAGTTTCTGTGAAGATCAGATTGGGTCACTGACGGAATTGCTCCTAACAGACATTCCCGACTTTCAGGTGGATTGGCGGCACAACATGGATGGATTGGTTAACAATCGGTCAGCATTTCTCTTGGCACTTGCGAGACTCAAAGAAGTTAGCACGGTGCTAAAAGATTCGCCCGGGGGAGCCAAAGCGGCAGAAGTCTGCGAACAAGCCTATTCCAAGTTTTATGGCGTTGTGGATCATGTCCTGTCACGAGAAGATCAGACTTGTCGATCGTCTCAAGACTTGAAAGTCTTTGAGCATCAGGCGTGGTTCCTGACCCTTCTCAAAGAAGCTAGTGAGGTGTACGAGAACAGCCCCGAGGGAGCTCGATCGTATTTGCTGTACCAACAAGCGTTTCATAAGTTCTATGGGGTTGTGGAACACGTACTGTCCAATGCCGAAAAGAACTTTCTTGCGTCCTCAAACGATTTGGAAGCCTTTGAACGACAAGCCAGATTCTTGGCGCTACTAAGAGATGTGAGCGAAGCTCTGCAAAACAGCCCCGGCAGTGCTCGAGCTTCCTCGGTATACGAGCAAGCCTTTACACTGTTCTACGCCGTTGTGGCAAGCGTCCTGTCGGAAGCCGAAAAGTCGTTCCAATCCAAAGATCGAGATTTGGCTGCATTGGAACGGCAAGCCCGGTTTCTGGCGCTTCTCAAAAACGTTAATGCCATCCTCCAAAATAGCCCCGGCAGCGAAAGAGCAGCTTCGGCATACAAGCACGCATTTGGTCAGTTCAATTCACTGATAAGCAGTATGCTCGCGGATGTCGAGGAAGAATACCTGTCAGATGTTCAAGATTGGGAAGCACTGGAGAGCATCTGTTGGTTCTTGGCTTTGCTGATACAGGGGAAACTCAAGTACAAGCCTGAAGTCGGAACCGAAGAAGAGAAACAAATCAAGTCCCTGGAACAACGTCTTCTTACCCTTATGCTGCGAACAGAATTGGAGGTGACCGACACAATGAAACTGATACAAAGTAAAAAGATCTTGAGCTTTGTCAAGACGAACGCTGATTCCAAAGAAGAAATCATGACGGAAATCCAGTTTCTGAACCTGACAGAACTCAATGCAAGACGGAAACTGTTGGTTTCGGTGGTGGACAAGCCCAAAGTTCGCAAACTGCTCCCTAGCAAGATTGTCCCCGACGAGATCATTGCTTCCTTGTCCCATTTGGATAAACAGCTGGCCAAGTTCTTTTCAGGCCAAGTTCTTACTGCGGTTCAGGAGTACAACATGGTTGTCGAGCTGCAAAAGAAGGGGAAGAAGCTACTTGTGACGAGGCAAATTGCTGTGGCACTCCGCAACAACATTGTCATGGCAAAAGAAGACTTTACAACGGTTCGGGGTTGGTCGAAAGAGCTGGCAGTAAAGACCGAATCCAACTGGCGCAGACTGGGCGCATTGAAGAAGTGTGTCGACCTGGGGATTACCAAGTTGGACAAGATGATTGCCAAAGAGCGCGGTGGATATGACTTTAGCTGTGGGGCCCTTAGCTCCCTTCCAGAGCCCACGTTTCTGTCATTTTGTCGATCATCATTATAGCCTACGTACCTGGGAATGAGGCATCACACTCAGGAAGCATAATATCTCAATTGATGCCTCCACTCCATTCAGCCAGCCATGCATGCCATTGAACTGCAGACGGTAGGGATCACCACAGGGATGGGGATTGATTCCTGTGACCTGCCGAAGAGTTTCTCAGTTCAGAGAAGGAACGGATTCACTAGCTAGTGCTCGAGAACGATGAATGTAAAACTAATAGATCCAATTCAGAAACTAGGTGTAGAATAGCTATACGAAAGATGTAGAGTAGTTGCCCGAACAAACAAAGTTAGTTGACTATCATGGTTACTGTACTGCCGCTAAGCTCCAGATCTTGCGGTGGAGACGTCGTCTTTCTAGCTAGTATCATGATCCCAGATCCAATCCAAGGGTCAGAGAATGGAGATGCAGCGGGTGGAACCTCCCTGGTTCCGGCACCGCTTCCTGATCGTCTGGTTCGACTCGGTGTTTGTGGGCCGGGCTGGGCTGGGCGTCTATTGGCTTGTGTGATGTGTGTGTTTGCAAAAAGTCAGTTATGCTCCCACCATGCATGAGACTGACCATGCCTTTTTGCTCTCTACTATCAAAACTGCTACCCCTGCATCTTGTGACAGCACAAGGGTCTGCTACTAGTCCTCCTCCATCAGCAAGTAGGTCGGCAGATCATCCCCAAAAGAGGACGTGGATTCGAAAAGCATGTCTAGGTCACCATCTTCATCTTCCTCCTCCTCTCCAAAGATCTCGTCTCTGTCTTGGTTCTGCAAGAGAATGTGAAGCAGAGAGGAAGCTGATGGCATGGATCTCCCATACTCATCAATGAGAGCATCCATCTGTTGAGATCTTGGTCTCTCCAAGGGCAGCTCAGAGGAGCTTCCCACAAAGGACTTTTCCCATTCGTCTTCCGTATTTGGTCGCCTCTTGTTGGACTCGTGCTCGCTATTGAGTCCCCGGATGAGGGACTCGCCCGCCAAGCTAGAGCCCCCCGACACGGGTTGGCTGCTACTACCACCAAAACTACTCGTGATACTACTACTGGCACTGCCAATCACAGTCACACTCCCACCAACTAGTGGCATGATTGGATGCTTGGCCGTTGGATGGCTGCTGCTGCTGCTGGAGGACTTGCTGGCCATATCATAGGCCATCTTCAAGGCAGACACACAGCTTTGGCCGTGGGAACGGGTTGTTGCGGGCGCTTGTGGTGCGTTACTCGGATAGTATCCTGTGGATGATGAGGAAGACGACGCCAACACTGGCTTTCGATCCAGAAAGCCGTTGGCATCCCTCGGTGGTACCTGAAACGAGTTGTTCATGGTGCTCATTGCTTTTGTCGGTCGCTGCTATCTATCGATCAAAAAGGATGGATGTTGCCACCACGGGGAATACCGGTCGAAACTTGCTGGGGCTGGGTGGATGGATGGGGAGGGTTGGTTGCTTTCCTCTCCTCCTGCCTGTGTGCCTTGCGGAAGACACCAGCGGTTCGAATTCTTTTGTCCTCAAAGAGATCGTCAGGGCTTTATCCTTGTGGTTTGATTGGAAGCCAGCTTTGAGCTAAAAAAGTGCTGCACGGTTTGAGAAGCCACTTTCTCGTGCCCTTAATTGAAAACGAATGCTGACGTACTCGATCCATTGCCCCCGTGGACATCAAGGGAGTATTGCCCTATGAGGAAAAGAAGCGACGGTAAAGCGTGCTTGGATTCTTTCAAGCTTAGGGCATTAATCAAACAAAGCGTGCTCCAGAACATGTTCGAGGCCGAGGGAGTTGTTTGTGCCTCACTAGTGCACTTTTTGGAAATCAGGCTCAAATTCGCGAAGCTGGGAGCCAATGAAATATCACTGATCTTTGGATGCTTCAACTCTTCAACTAAAAAGATCAACGCAAGGTTGTCAACCTCCCCCGCCACATCATCAGCACCGAACAAAAGCACTCAGCACCGTTCGAGAAAGCCAAAAGGAGTGGCCAGCATCCACGAATTTATTTCCACCAAGCTATTATTTCTGTACCGGTAGGGCAAGTTTATGGTTTTCCTTAATTTCCTTTTAACTGCCATTGGCTTTGCCGTTGCTCCATGGGCTTACCGTAGGCCATCGGATAGTAGTAGGCCTCTATCTAGACGGTGATGTGGCCTCGCATGCAAGCTTGTCCCATGTCGAGTTGCACGTGCAGTGATATTTTGTTTTAAATTCAGTGACATTCGATTTAGACGCAGCTGTCTCGTGAGGCTCACACCATCACAAGAATATCTAAAACAAGAACTACGTACAGACTGCGTCTGATGAGCTTGAATCCACATCTGTCTTTGAAAGCTTTTAAGAATGCATGCACTAGCTAGCTACAGCACTCTAAAACACCCATTGTACTGTAACCTCTTCATTGAATTGAACATCCACCGCCGGTAGCCTCGCAGCAAGTTTATCCCACGTCATGGTTCTTGCGCGTGCAGGTCAGATCATTGCAGCATTCTTGCGGAGCTTGCAGCCATCATCGCAAGGTATCTACCGTACTAGTAGGCATAAATATAAACAAGAACTACATGTACATGTACGTCTACAACTTGAATCCATTGCTAGTCACTGGATAGTCACCGGCAGTTGTGTTGCTTTGAAATGCTCTTGGATTTGAGTCCACCAGCTTGAGGACCACCATATGGCAGCCATGCTAGCCAAGTTCTTGATCTGTAGCATGAAACCATGAATTACAGTACATGTTTGCCTTGCAGCCAGCATTATTGTGCACGGTGCCCTACACATCCTACGTACGGTACATGTATCTCTCAACTCAATTCCAGGCAATGAAAAGCAAAAGACAAACCAACGGTGGAACCAATGAGGCCATTGCTAGTATCTTCTTCTCCTTCCAATGATATAGTGCATTCGTTGCCATTGGCATCCACTGCATAGCACAAACTGGGACAACAGTGTCCATCCATGTTGAAGACAAAGTGGTCCGTGACATAGTCACATCCTTCGGGAGCTTCCGTGCAACCAGCCACGGGACATGGGTCCGTGCCAGTCTCGGTGGCATTGCAGGTAGAACCAACGCGGCCATTGCTGCTAGTATCCTCTTCTTCGTCTCCTTCCAATGATATGTTGCATTGGTTGTCATTGTCATCCACAGCATAACACAAACTGGCACAGCAATTGCCATCCCCATTGACCACATAATGGTCAAACACATAGTTGCAGCCTTCTGGAGGTGCCACACATTTGGCCACGGGACAAAAGTTGGGATCCGTGCCCCACGATGCCGGGTCGCATTCTTCTCCAATTTTTTCTTCTTGTGGATTGTTGTTACCGGTGCATTCATTGCCATTACTGTCCACCGCATAGCACTGTCGTTGACAACAATCCCCTAACTCATTGACGGAAAAGGGTGCACCAGCGGTATCATATTCACAGCCAGCGGATTGTTCGGCAAAACAGTCTGCCACGGGACATCCAAAGGTAGGACCAAACACGGTACTGGGGATGCACGTTTCCCCTTCTTCCAGTACTCCATAGAGTGCATTCAGAGCCGGAACCAGTTCTTGGACAGCCTCGACAGAAGGAATGACTCCAATTTCGATGCATTCTCCGGTATCATCATTGCATCGATTGGCCAGAGCCTCGCAATGGCCCAGCGCCGCTTGGGATGTAATGTTTTCACACGCCAGCAGAATATCTTCATCTGGCGCCCACGGATATATCTGATTGTCGTCCGAAATGGAAAATCGCAATTGTCGATGAAATGCATTGGCGAATCGGAGTGCATCTTCTGGAGTCATGCTGTTGATAACAGTTGGATCCGTCACGGTTTCGTCGCACAATCCATACTGCTGTGCCTTGGCCATTAGTTCTTGGTCAAAGGCATCATTATTGCAAAGGCCGTAGGTAATACCCAATCCATCGGGACGGGGTATCATATAGGCAGTTCCATCTTCTTGTACAAAGACACGCCATAATTCTCGTTGCAGAGGATTCTGACAGTCCGGAAGATACACGTCGGTGGGGCTTGGACTGTGATACCCAACACGGCCGCCATTCGTACCGGTCGTGTCGCTGCAATCCCCCGTCGGGATAAATGCCATTGATAATGATGGTGCTAGCCATAACAACAACAACAAATGCATCATCATGGTCAACGAGGTGGTTGTGGAGATTACTTTGGGTATCAACATGGTGGTAGTAGGTGGTTATTATTCAGAGAGTTTCTTTGTGTGTGCTTTTTGATGCGCGTGTTTTTACTTTGTCTTCTTTCTCGATTTTATTTGTGAACCCTTCCGCTCTGTCTATCAATCTGATCCGCAAAAGCTGAATCCCAGTCGACTCCAATCGTACGTTGCGACCTTGTTAGCAGCAGCCAAGTTGGTATCGTATCGTAGATCAAAGGTGGTGCTTACTCCAAGGTTCGTTCATCATGGTTTGAATGAAAACAGCTCGAGATGTCAAGTCCACGAGGATCCATAAGGAGGGTGGCATCAATCGTGTGGAACAATATCTATCTCTTTTCCAGCGAGTGGCATGGATCGTGGGGAGGATGTTTTATATCATTTGAGGCGAGAGGCATCAATCGTACCGGTGGGGTGGACACAGAGCCATATCTTTTACTGCGAGTGATAAAAAGATATTTCATGCACGTCTGAACAATGACTGCCCAGCGTCATCTCAGAAGCCTGTTGTCCACCGCGGCAGAGCCCAACACCGTCTCCAGACCACACTTCGGGCCCCAACATTAATATTTGTTAGCTACGGTACCGGTAGCCAGGCCAGCATCTGGACATGCCTCCAGGACCAAGACCACTCCAGATTCTACATCTCTAGCTAGTGGATTGCCCCTGCAGCCCCTACGACATAGCTACCTGGTAGCTGACTCTTAGACCTGTGCTAACGGATTGTTGAACTTGCCGGCCCTCCTTTTTGTAGAACACATCTATTTGCAAGACCAGACCAACTCCAGAGACTACTGTACTCTTGCTATGCATCCCTCTTAGGACTCGACTCGACTCGACTCCACTCCACTCCGGGACCTCACACACAGAAAAAGCACTTACCAGTTGTAAAATTGGAGCTTCGCAGTGCATGTAGTCTATTCTAAAGTAGCGGTATTATTATGTTTGTCTGTTTTGGATTCCGCGCACTCGTTAATAAGCTACGTACATCTATCTAACTAGCTAGCTAGGGTAACTTTCCTTGGCAGTACCGTACAGTGTATCTTTTTTGTGCTGTTTTGAGAGCGAAGCATTCCGAAAGTCACATCCGAGCCGAAGACTGCACAGCAAACGTGACCTGCTCTCATGAATGGTCAATGGAAAGATAGATCGAGAGAACCAAGCCCACAAAACCTTCCGATAGAATAAGACATTGGCTACTAGCTAGACTAACCAGATAGTATCGCAGCAAAGAAGAAAGTCAAGCAAAGCAAAGACACTACCGTATCATAATGGACAAAGAAGGAGATCGCGAGAGACTGTTGTTGGAGTCGAACGCTCGACCGTCGTTGATGCGTCTGTTGTCGATCAACCACAAGAGTGCCCAGAAAGGCAGTGATGGCACAACTACTAGTACTACTACTGGCACATTGAAGAGCACCAGTGCCAACGATGATGATGCTCCGTTTAGTTTGGAAGATCTTCCCACTCCTGCGTTTGTGATCAATCGTCATGCGTTTGCAGGAAATTGTCAACGCGTCTTGGATTTTTGTACTTCTACTTCTAGCTCTACTACTAATAGTGGCGCTACTAGTACTGCCTATAAACTGCGACCACACATCAAGACACACAAGACATTGGAAGGCATTCATTTGCAAGCCCACGGGACGGGCAAATCGTCATCTCATGCCGTGAATGGATTTGTGGCGTCTACCATCCCCGAAGTCAAATTGTTGGTGAATTACTACACGACCAATTCCACGGAAAATGCCGGCAGTATTCTTTATGGAATCCCCATTAGTGAAACCAAATTGCCACCTCTGTTTGTCCTGCAACAACGATTGGATGATTGGACCACGAGACAACAAAACAAGGCCAATAAAGATCACCATATTCCCATTCATATACTCATTGATCATCCCCAACAGGTACAAATGGTCGAACAGTTCCTGGCCAAACAAGAACAAGAACAAGAACAACAATCAGCAGCAACGTTTTCCGTCTTTGTCAAGTTGGACACGGGATACCATCGAGCAGGAACCACCTGTGACAAACAAGGAATCCAACTCGTCACTGCCATCTTGCAGTCCAAGGCACTCCGGTTGGTGGGATTCTATTCTCATTGGTACGTAAGCAAGCAAGTGGGCCAGTTATATATATACAGTATTGACTTGAGAGAAACTTTGATGGTTCTTACACGTATTCTATTATTGTACGCTCGCGCCACAGTGGACATGCCTACGATGTCGAGGACCAGTCCAAACTGCAAGAAATTGCCAACACGGACATGAACACCATTCAACAATTTCTCATGGACCTGGAAAAACATTGGAACAACAACAACAACAACAACAATATCAATCCACAACAAGTCTTTGACAAATGCATCATTAGTGTTGGATCCACACCCTCCTTGTTTCATCATCCCACTAATAACAGCAGTAACAGCAATGAATGGCAAGCATTCCAACAACGTCACACGACACTCCAATTCGAAATCCATCCTGGTAACTACACCCTCTACGATCGTCAACAGCTCCATACGAGCGCGTGTGCGGATCCACAACACATTGCCGGACGGGTCTTGTCGCGGGTCATTGGACATTACGACGATGACCATCGTCCTCAAACGGTCCTCCTCGATGCCGGTGCCACGGCATTGACCAAGGAAACCACTCCGCAAGGGGGCATGGCCGCCATTGCGTTCGTCGAAAATGTGGATGTCTATCGCATGTCGCAAGAAGCGAGCATGGCACGACGACGACACAACACTACTGCTAGCGATAACAAATCCTTGTTGGAGGAATTGCCCTTGGGATCCATGGTCACCTTGTTGCCCAATCATTCCTGTTTGGCCGCGGCATGTTTTGATACCTACTATGTCATTGATGATCCGTCCTGTCGATTCCTACCTGAAACGGCCATTGTGGAGGAATGGATCCCCGTCAAGGGGTGGTGAATTGAAAATTAATGAATGAAATTGAAAAACAACAAAGTACGTAAGACGACTACTGCTACACATAAGAACCATATCCATAACCCCATTACAGTACTGACTCAGCCAGGTACAACCATTTTGAAGTTGGAGTAGTTGGCACCATACCAGCCAATTCGCTCCAATGGCTGGCCTTTGGAACTATTTTTTACATCACGCCACTTGCTGCACGCTCCAGCAAACTCTTTCCACACCGACTTATTGCTTATAATTATTATTGGTTGTCAAATAAATAATGATCCTCGTCGCCAATCTAGACTAGCTAGACTAGACTACAGTAATCTAATCCAAGCAACTTTTTGACTATCGATATATATCAGCCCATGGACTTGTTCATCACAGATAGCTCCACCGTGACCGTCCATGGTCAACAGCTCGGTCGACTTACTGACTCGACTCTCACCTCATTTCTCCTCCTTTTTGAGCTTTCTTATTAAAAATCTTGTCTTTTCCGATTTGTACATTCTAAAGGATGTCCCACGGGGGATACAGTGCGTTTTAGTTTTAAGATTATATTTGCTCACTTTTTCGAAAGCTCTCCAAATAGATAAACTTTTAATTAGCTCTTATATCCACCCTATGATTTCGTGGGAATTTGGAACTTCCGACCTCCTCATTCCATCCTCGAAGCATGTCTCGCCATTCACCTCCGCTGAAATGTTGGCTTTGCGCCTCACAAAGTTGGCTGCCTTTGGCTAGCTATTGGCTTTTAGCTAACCATGAATGGAGGGACAGTTACTCTCCCTTCGATGAACATGTCGGCATTACCAAATTTCTTGCAGAGTGCCGTCACCAGACAACAGTAACCACAAATGCTACCATGGACAACAGTGGTAGAAGCAACAACTCCTCCTTGAGGAAGCTAGACCAGCACGGTCGGTTTGGTGGTCCAGCTTGGAATCGGCAACGCCTCAATACAGGATGTTCTGCGAAGGTTGATCTTGTGGAGGGAATTGATGCCGTTGCAAGGGTATCCACCACCATTGCCCGTCCCTGTAAAAGAAAAGTCACCACTCAAAATGACAAAGAGT